>JACWRQ010000208.1:0-13164 GCA_014849955.1 Cryphonectria carpinicola | reverse complement strand
GTGGCGGTGCGGCGTGTGGATCTGGACGTCGATGCTGTGGGTAAATGTGGCGTGTGCGCCTCGTGAGGGGGGGGGGGGGGGGAGGCGGGGGGGGGGGGGGGGGGGGGGGGGGGGGGGGGGAAGAGGGTACACTGGACAAGGGAGCTCTCTCGAACGGTACAGTACAGCACACAACACATGATGACGCAGAAGGGGATACCATGTAACTCACCGAGGTTGATGGAGTCACCACGAACCGCCCTGCAGTGAGTAAATGACCTCGTTCCCGTGGCAATTAGGAGGAGGAGAAGGAGGAGGGCACTTTGGTCAAGGTCGGACCAGCAGGCCGTTCCAGGTGGCGTAGGACCTTGTTCCGCGGTGGTCGCTGTATTGGTTGTGCAATGTATTGCCTTGTGCCTCAAAAGAAATTAAAGGTGTTGAGGGGAGCCCTCAGGATAAACCAGCCGTATGAGGAAGGGAAATCAGACCAGGGTCCCCCTCCCCCTCCAACGATGTACACTACACAGCAGTTCCAGCTTCAACTTTTTTTCTCCTCCTAATCCTCGTCCTCTTTTCTCCTCTTCGGCCTCGTCCGACCTGCTATTCCTCGCCAGGCGATCACCACTGCTGGCTGGCCAGGTTTCGGACGTTGATGACGATGATATTTGATGTGGCTGTATGTTTCTATGGTGGTGGATTGTACAGTACAGAAGAGGGAAAAGGTGGATCGATAGATCATGCTCTCTCAATCTAAAACATCAACAACATTTGGTCCGCCTTGTCTCTCTCTACATACTGCACAACATCGCTGTCAATGCCCGTCACAGCCCCACCACCCACCCATGATCGGCCACCAGCACAAACCTTGGGCAGCGGTGCTTTGGAGCTTCAGGATATTTTTCATTATGCGTGGCTAGGCCTGGAACTACATGGTCGGGGGAAAGCTATGGGCACCTACACATCCTAGCGGCTGCAGTCCACGGGCGCCAGGCCTCAATCTTCAACGGAGCAGGCTATGATTGATACCCAGTACCAGCTTGGCCAGGCACGCCAGGCACGCCAGGAACCAGAGTCATGGTCCACCCCTCTTTCTCTGATCCTAGGGGGCCACCCTCGCCGTCCCGCCGTGGTGGATAGCTGACATGAGAAAGTCTCCGCGCCAGGTTGGACAGAACTTTGCTAGTCAGTATATACTATTACATAGTAGTTGCAGGAGGAAAGGGCTGAACTGCTTTTCGGGAGGCTGCAGCGCACGACATCAGGAAGAAAGGACTGGACCGCGCTGTTCCAGATAGACCTCGTACACTCTTCAGTCATCATCACAGAAAGAGCCCATAGACGGGTCGTTTAAAAGTCACGCCAGTCACCTCGCTACCTCGTCAGTCAATGAACATCTCCTGAGCTCAGCGGCAGACTGACGGTCCTGCGAGGTCTGACCATCACATCACATCACATCAAATCACAGTAACAGCACTACAGCACATCAGGAAATCGTCAAGGATCGCGTCCAACCGTCTTAGACCCACATGGCTTATGCCGGGATAACACCCCACCTTTCCCTCTTCTCGAGTTGTGCCGACCCTTGCATAAAGGGAAGGCGCACGAAGGGGACTGCAGGCGAGCACTTCCGTAATCGAATGCACAGTACTTTGGGCGGTTGCTGCCCTGCCAGCGCATCATCTATTGAGAGACGGTCAAGCGAGAGCCTGCGACCATTGGCCACCACCTCGCTCTATGCGCTGGCAGTGCATCGCCAGACATGAACTGAGAACCACTAGATGCTCCCCTCGTGTCTCCCTAAACTTGCCATCCCATAGCTAGGGCTTTTTCTTCGTCAAGATAAGAAGAGGCTGAACGCCCTCCCCGTGTCACATACCATTCCAAGAAGGAAGGACCTACCAAAAGTGCCAAACTAAGCAATTAGAGCCCCCCTGCATCGCCAATCACGAACAATGTCGGACAGGTTCCCTTCAACCTTTCAACCTCGTCAGGACTGTGTGCCACCCTCTCGGAAGCACTAGACCGCCATACGTACCGGCCCATCCCAGGCCTCGCGTCGGTGGCTTGCTGACGACCTGCATCTCGCCATGCAGGTTTCGCCTCTGGACCTGCATCTGCCGTCCCCCCCCCCCCCCTCTCGTGTGCCACGCGCTTCGGGGGGCCGATCCCTTGCCCCAGCTGATCAGTCAGACCGCCTTGCAGGTTTGGCGCCTCGTTACTTGAAAGATATGTTTGGGTGCCAACCTGGAAACCGACCTCACCTCAGTGGTGGTAGTGGTAGTGGTGGTACGTGTGCTCTCCGGATAGAGACGGGGGGAGGGGGAGGGGGAGAGAGCTACACAGAGACCCAGGTCGCTCGATGGTCCAGCTGCAGGTCTACGCCTTGTACTCGCCTCGCCCAGATCTCTGGGACACGACACAACCCGGATTGGGATCGGCGACTATTGGCAAAATGTCTAGGCACGGATACCACCACCGTCGCGGGCGTACCCACAGCCTCCAGGGAATATACTTTTACGCCAGTACAGACAGCACGACCTTCTCCTGGCCAATTGCTAACATCCAGGCCTTGCGGGCGGGACATGGCATGCACGGCATGCACGCAAGTGATTTTACAGTCTCACCTCTTGCGGTATCCGAGGCACTAGGCAAGGCAACGAACAAGAAGGACTTGTTCTGAAAGCGTCCTCCTGTCTGGTCCAGATCAAACGAGTCTCGCTCACCGATCCCACACATGGGCATCCCTCGCAGCAATGACTATCAGCCCCTTTGGCCGTGACGACAAATGAGAAAGTATTTAAATAAATAAAAAATTAAGATGAGATATGACCTCGTGGCTCACTAGTATCCAGGCTGGACCGCAACAGGGTGAAACCGCGGGCTCGAGATAGCGTACATAGCACCGACGTCCACTCTCCACTGGCCCACAACCCCCGATCTTGACGGTGTCCTTACACAGCCCAATCTATCCATACCGCACGGGCTCATCGCCAGAGTGAGAAATGAGAAGCCGGACCCGATTTCTGGACTGGGCTTTTCAGATGCTGTTTTCGGAGTCTGCCGAACCAAGATATCATCAGATTGGGGGGGGAAAATGATCCTGGCCCAAAATAGGCACCTCCGTGCTGGTATCCCCACGGGCAGGGTCCACGGCCGAACCCTATCCTCGACGACAGCTCTTTCAGGGCCGGCATGGTCACTAGGTACGCAATTACTTATGATCACCAGCGCTATAATGAAGCTCCCAAGATATACTTGGTCAGTGGTGCCGTTCACCAGAGTCACACTGTCTATGCTTTATCTTGGGTGAGCAGCCGCCGCCCAGCAGCCGCTCTGTCAATTCTCTCCGAACCCGTATGTCCTGACCCGACTGAAGAACCACGGCTTGTTATTATCGTTCCGAAGGGTGAACTCGTCCCATACGTCGCTGGTCTTGTTGAAGCTGTAGAAGCCCCTCCACAGGAGCTTGTTGTTCCGAGCCCCCTTGCCCGCCGAACGCAGGCTCAGCTCCATCCTGTACAGGTAGTTCCCGCCGCCGTCAGACTCCACTAACAAGTCACCCTCGGAATCGGCGAGGCTGACCTCCTCTCCGTCACCCGACTTCCCCTCGTAGTCAGCAGCGGAGCTCAGCTTCCACCTCGCGGGCAGCGCCAGGTGCATCACGCTGGATGGGAGGTGCCCCATCGCGCCGCCCTTATGCATGGCCATGTTTTCCTTTGTCATGTGGTGTACCACTGCTGAGGGCTCGTCGACCGTGCAAAGGGAGATGGCCGTCCCGTCCCTGAACATGCGCAGGTAGCGGTAGTAGGTCACTATATGCACAGGGCTGTTCCAGGTGATGGAGTTGACTTGTTGGCCGGGCCGGATATAGTTCACGGTGCTTATATAGCATCCGTTGAACCTTATGCGCGGCCTGCGCCGGAACATTTTCTGCCAGGACGACTGGTACGTTGTGTTGAAAAGAGCGATTGTCGTGGCGTAGGCCTCTTCCTCTTGCCTCTGCGCGAGTCCGTCGGGGTCGAAGTCGGCGTTGGTGAGACCGCTGAGGATGGCGCGTTCTCGCCGGGTGGACTCTGGGAGGGGCCGCCAGTTGGGTTGCACCTGGAAGTCGTAGTGCATACAAGTGAAGCCGAATTTGGAGTCGAGGCAGATGTGCCGCCAGACGCTGTCTTCTGTGCCGACGAGCCAGGCGAAGCGCTTGCACACGCGAGACAGCCGGACGTAGTCACCTACGTCGGCTATTGCTACATCTCGCAAGATGTGGACGAGGATCTCTTCGGGCAGCGAGGCGATGGGGCATGGAGGTTGAGGCATGCCTTTTATTGGGGGTGCCGCGGGCTCGATGTTGAGTTTGGAGAAGCTGGTGATCAGCTCTTCGGTCGTCAACGCCTTATTCTCTGACGATCCTGTGGTCGCCGGCTCGAGCGCAGTGGTCATCGGCTTGGCTGGCTGTGCTGGCTTGTCCCATGCTGCTGCGAAGTGCTTGTTCTTGTACTTCTGGTCGACTTTGTGATCCATCTAGATTAGGTGACATGTTAGATATAGACAAGCAACAAGACTTTGATTCAAGAGAACACACACCCTAAAGGCCTTGCGGTACAATGTCAGACTATCTCCCAGAGAGCCTTGGGTTTCCTTCTCAACCGCGCGTTCATAGTGATCCAGTGCCGTGACCAGCTCTCCTTTTCCCTTATCATCTTGCTTCTTTGCCTGTATAGGAGGTTCGGGCTCGTCGAATGTTCTGGTCTGCACATAGTCCTCATCGGTGTCCAAGACCTTTGGCTTCCCAGAGCTCGGGTGGGTTGAACGGGACGGTCGCGGGGTATTATCCTTGGAGCTGCCGGGGAGGATGGGTACAGTGGTCTTCTCCCCCTCCTGCTTCTGCTGCTGCTGCTGCTGCTGCTGCTGAGAAGTAGAGAACACTGTGTTTTTCGCTCGGACTTCAGCGCGCCATTGCTCACGAAATGAGTCGAGCTCCGGGTTGACGTCCCGAGGGGCATCCATGGCTGACGGGCGGGGGAAGGAGAGAGAGTTTGGGGGGGGGGGTTGATTATAAATTCATCGACTGGACGATTAGTGATAACTTTGGGGAGACCGAAGACCAAGTCGTGTTACAGGATCGATCGGAAAACTCTAGGATAATTCGTCATGCTCGGGCAACGTTTTTGTTTCAGGACAATGGAGAGTTCTGGTGGTGGTGGTGGACGGAGAGAATATATGGTGAAGATCGCGTGTAAGTGGTTTCGCCGTAGTAGTCATAGCCCTTTCTGGGCGATCCTGAAAGAGACGCCAGCATCGTTAGCTTATCTTATCAGTGACGGTATGCTGCTGCGGACCCCTGTATACAAGGTACAAGTGTCTCCAATTTTATTTCTCTCATGAAGACGGGCTCGCCTGTTCAACATGATGGATCTGCATGGTCATTCCTGTAATCCAGAGGGTTGGAAAAGAGAATTTGTTAGATTTCTAGCCAGTGATACATGTAATCATCCGAATTCCCAGTATCGCCTCCTGAAAGTCTGTAGAGTGGCGGCCGAGGTCTGGACCCCAAACACCGCGAAACCGGAGAAGCAGCTCAGCAGATTCACCAATGACAGAGGCGCAGTGGGGTGACATCATGTACTTGCCGCGATCCCGCTGGAGAGCTGCCCGCGCCGCGCGCCCTTGCACTGACTGCGCAAAACCCCGTCCAGAAAAAAAAGAGCGGCGCCGAATTCCTAGGCGTCAGAAAACCTAATCCCGAACTTCCAGCACAACTCTTTTACTTACACAACCACATTCCCCATTTCCTGCGACGAAGGCCGTCAGCGAACGCAACGATAACGATATCTTCAAAACTTGACGGCCGAAGCGGCCCCTTCTCCACCTCCAGCTCCACGCTCCCCAGCGTGACTGGACTGCACGACTCGGGCTGCGCGGACAGGCTCTACGTGCGAAACTTGGGTGCGCCAGACATGGCCAGCGCCCTCGTAGATAGCCCGCATGGGCAGAACCATGACCGATTGGCTCACGAGGACGGTCCGAGCCCACGCCACATGGTACCGGCCGGGCAGGATGTGAGTGACGGCGATGCGGTGCCTGACATCACACCCTTTCAGAAGATGCTGTCTGCTACGACAGGCAGCCTTCTGACTGGACTGACCAGTATGTGGTATCTTTTCTTCCGACTCTCAGCGCACCCGCATCATGCTGACACCTAGGCAGTGACACCTTTGGATGTCGTCCGAGTACGGTGGCAGTCGCAAAGTGTACACCAGCCGAGCCCTGCGAAGAACACCGCGCTCAACAAACTCCCCCTAGCTGCACCCGACGCCTTTCGACCCGCCAACCTTGGCGTGACCGCCTGCTGCAGAGAGGTCTTCTTCGCGAACAATAATGCCGAGGTCTGTGTCGTGGGCCCTCACGTCAACAGGCCAATCCGAGGGATCGAGTGTGCTGTAGAGGAGACACAAAAAAGAACATTCACCTCGACGTTTGACGGGATGCGCAAGATTGCCAGAAACGAGGGACTGTTCACATTATGGAGAGGACTGTCCCCGACGCTTCTCATGGCTATACCGGCCAACATGATCTACTTCACGGGATATGAATGGCTGCGGTACGACAGAAAGAGCCCCTTCGTATGGATGGACAATGATTCCGCACCCTTGGCGGCCGGCGCTCTCGCCAGAGTAGTCGCCGCTACATCCATCGGCCCGATCGAATTATTCCGGACGAAACTCCAGGCCTCACATGGCGATACGGCCGCCGGCCACGTCAAGGATACACTACAGAGCATGCAGGAGTCGGTCAGGACGCAAGGCTATCGTTCGCTCTGGCGAGGCCTGAGCTTGACGCTGTGGAGAGACGTGCCCTTCTCGGCCATGTACTGGTGGGGCTACGAAACGATACGGGCCAAGCTTACAGAGACTCGGGAGCGGGGCCGGGGCCGGACATATGAAGGCGATATTCGCGCGCGACGACGGTCGCAGAGCCAGGAAAATCACCAGGAGACATTTACGGACAGCTTCGTCGCAGGGTCACTGTCGGGTGCCATGGCCTGTATCGCCACCATGCCGTTTGATGTCGGCAAGACGCGGACGCAGGTGTACCAAGGCACAGGCAAGAACGTAGCTGGCGACGTCAGCAAGGCGGCTATAGCCCCAGAAGAACAGACCATGTTCGGCCTCCTTCGCCATATCGTGAAGACCGAGGGCGTCCCGGGGCTGTTCAGGGGCTGGATGCCACGTGTGATGAAGGTCGCGCCCGCATGTGCGATCATGATCAGCAGCTTTGAGATGGGCAAGAAGCTGTTCAGAGATGTCAACGAGCGGGCGTCAAGAAAACAACAAGAGCAAGACGTGGTGGACTGAGAGAGAGAGAGAGAGAGAGAGAGAGGAGGCTTCCACCATTTCAGCAATCTCCACTTTTGAGCATGGCGATGCACTTTTTACGGCGTTTGGCCTAGACAAAGGTTCTTGGCATACTTTTTTTTATTTTTCTTTTGGCATTCATCTACTAAGGTGTAGAAAGACCGGTAGTAGAAAGGAGTTCATGGGAGCGTGGAGAGCGTGCACTTCTTGAGGGTAAGATGCTCTTACACCACAGTGTCTGCGCGTTTGCCTTCTTCTTTGATGAATTACTGTACTGTACTGTACTGTATCTGTATCATATATCAGCAAAAACAAAATCCGGTGCAAGGCACCAATCCTTGGTGTCCTGCAATCTCGGGCATAAGGAAGGGATTAATCGTGATATCAAGTTCGCCGTCTTACTACCATGAGTGATGCCAGCCTGCAATCCTTCTTCCCACTCGCATTATTAACCCTATAAAATTCTAATTATCGTATTGATGTATGGAATTAGGGAGAATAGCTGATCTTGGAAAAGAATCTCTGGTGTCTCTATTCACAATACGTAGGCTTGGGTTCGATACCTTCAACAAGACCTGAATCTCAACGTTGAGACGGAGGACAAACTACTGTGGTACTGTACCGCTGGAGACTGCCGTGGTAGGATGTATCTCCGCCCGTCAGGGGCCCTCCGTGCCGCCGTTGCAATGCGTCACAAGCCAAGCCGTAGCTGCATTGGGAGTACCGTTCAGAGGCCAACCTGCAGGCAACACACAAGCCACTAATCGAACCACTGAGGCGTGCAGACTCCCCTGACAGAACCTCAGCTCAACCTTCAGCAGGTCAGCCCAACAGGGGCTCGAAACCAGAGCCACATGCTTCTTCATTTTCCCCCCACGTGGCTATTCATCAACAGGATTGACAAGAACACAAGAAACGAGAAGAAAGGGAGGAACAAAGAGGACAGAAGAGAAATAAGACATACTTGAACCTTGAACCTTCTACAATGACGTCGTAAAGCGTATACGCTTATCTCGTTCTACAAAACGAACTTGTCGAGATCCGAGTTTCTTAAGAGTGTGAGTACAGTACATGACTGCATGCAGACAAGTACCAGAGTTCTTTGCCCGTGGGGCCCTTGCCAAGATTGCAGATGACCTGAGTGTGAGGTGCTGCACTGCAGGCATGCTAATGCTAGCCATCCAATCCCACGCCTTTGTCTTGCCTCGTCCCGCCCGCATTGAACGTTGCGAGTGCGAAAGTCCTGGCTGCGATCTCAGCTCGTGCATGTGACGATCGCGGAACCTGAAATTGGCGTCTTGTTTTACTTTATCGAGCCAACCGATCTCGTCATTTCCTCTGCATTCTCTCTCGTTCCTCCCCTCTTGCCCTCTCTCCTTCCCCCTCGCCCCTTCTTCTCTTCGGTCTAACGGGGCAAAAGGCGGACCTCGAAGGGAAAATTACGACACGACGCATGACCGGTCCCGCTAGCGATATCTCAGATATCTTACCTGTGTTGTCCCCTGCAATTTAAACCTTGTGCACCTGACAGCTGGTTGATATCCCCATCTTTCTGGTCTCAGGCCAGCTCATCAAGCCGTTGATCTCGAACAGGCTACTTATACCTTTGGGGAAAGCTTCATCATCCAGCCACGGCATACTGGGGCCAAGTAACACACAGCCAGACTCGGAGCCGACCTGCGCTTGTTGCGACACCATTGAGGGGGTCTTTTTCGTTTTTCTTTTTTCTTTTTTCCTTCTCGAAAAGTTCCGCAAGGGCTTGCTAGCCTCCGTACACGATGGCGTCCGGCGGGCAGCCATGGACCGGGAACCTAACAGGCGCAGGCAAGTTTCGAGTCGAGGCGTCCGCGCTCTCTCTCTCTCTCTCTCTCTCTCACACACACACACACAAGGGTCCCCTTCAGCTAACGGTTCGTGTAGCCAAGCTTCAAACGGTTACCAGGTTGCTGGAGAAACTCACGATAGATCTTGAGAAGCACAATCTCACCACAAAAGGTCAGCAGCCTCCAACACCCAAACAATGTCTGTTGTTGAAGGTCGACACACCCTCGCTAACATGCCTGCAGAACGCGATGCCGCGCTGGACGAGCTCAAGGTCTATGGGAGAGATCCTCGAGACGCAGATCCCATATTCACCAAGGAGGTCAGTTGCTGGGGGGGAAAGGGTTTATGACACAGGGGAGGCTGAAATTCGGGACAGGGCATAAGAACGCTCACAAGGCATGCTTTCGACGACGAGACAGTATCGACATCGCACGGTGCGCTGAGATGCCTCGCCAACACCATGCTCATCAAATCCGAGGCGCGGCAGGTCTTCGTTGACCTGGGTTACGTCGGCAAGGCGTGCGCCCAGTTGAAGCGGGACACGTGGGACGACGAGTTTTTGGTATCGAGAGTCATCTTTCTCACGACCTACGGCACGAACGTCGAAGTATTAAAGCTTATCGATGAGCACGGGCTGGCAGAGACCATCATCGCGAGACTAGCAAAGCACGTCGAGGTCGCCCAGAGTGCCGGAAAGGAGAAGGCGGATCCAATGCAGGACATGGCGCTGGCTGAGATGCTGAGGCTGCTGTTCAACGTGTCGTACTACTGTCCAGCAAGGGTCGACTCGTTTACACCAGCAGTACCTCACATCGTGACACTCGTCACCGGGCGCGACCTGACACCATCACAACCTCTCGACGGCCCCTTCAGCGCCTTGGTGAACGCGCTCATCAACCTCAAACTCGACAGTGCAGAGGCACAATTGGCCCTCTACCCGGAAGGCGACGCGCAGACCTCCATGGTAGACCGCCTCGTCCACCTCCTCGACCTTTCCCTGGCCAAATACAGCGACAACGAACTCGAGCAGACCGTCACGCCCGTCTTCTCGGTCTTCCGGCTCCTCTACCAGTCTGCCCCCGAATCCGTCAAGGCCTTCCTTCGCAGCAAGCTCCTCCCCGCGCCCGAGGACAGGCAGAAGGTCCTGGGCCGCGGCGAGACGCTCCCGGCCAGAGTCCTGCGCAACTCGACCAACGCGCTCACCCCACAGCTGCGCGACACCATCTCGCACCTCCTCTTCGAGATGTCGGACAAGGATGCACACAAATTTGTGGATAATGTTGGGTACGGCTTCGCGTCGGGATTTCTGTTCCAAAACAACATCCCGGTGCCACAGAATGCGTCGGGCGGAGAGGAGACTGGGAACGAGACTGGGAGCAGGCCGGTCAACCCCATCACGGGTCAATTCCTAGATCGGGAGACGGCCCCTGACGTCCCAGAGATGACGGATCAGGAGAAGGAGAGGGAGGCGGAGAGGTTATTTGTCTTGTTTGAGAGGTACGCTATCCCAACCTCGGGGCCTGGCCCCTTTTTTTTTCTCCTTCCCAATATGTTGTTTTGGAGGGGTGCTAACTGTCTCACAGGCTCAAGAAGACCGGCATCATCGACATACAGAACCCTGTCGAGCAGGCCTTTCGAGAGGGTCGTTTTCAGGACATCCAGGATGATGAGAGGGTGGAAGAGCTGGACTAAAAGGGTCATGAAACCATGAAGCGATGCACTATGGACATATTTTTTTGATGGGCGGCATGTTGTCTTTGCAAAGTAATGGGGTTTATGGAAGGCATGGGATCAGCGTTGTGTGCGTGTACCTCTAGACTCTACACTCTGATTCAAAAGAAGCGATATTTAAAATGACCATCAGTGGGTTGTCGTCATGATACAGCGTGTTACAAGCTCACGGCTGATCTACGAGAGGCTGTCTTGGGATGGTCGCCAGTGACTGTAAAGTTGAGAGACGCTGAGGAGCTGGAAGGCACTCAATACTGACAGTATCACATCATGACAAAACCTGGCTCGATTGTCAACTATACGACAAGACGGAAAAATAGTGTGAAAAATATTGTCATGTACATAGAGAGTCTGTTTTGTTTTGGCTGTCCCCCCCCTCTTTCTTTTTAGCTTTTCGGGCTGGGGGGGAAGAGGAAAAAGGGAGGGTTTTGGGGGGGGGGGGAGCTTGTTCAGTACAATTCCGATACGAGCTTGTACGCTGTTGACGTTGTTAAGTGGCTGGATGGACGCATCGGTGCGATTGAAATCCATAAAGAATGGTCATCCAAAAGAACGCTTTTCTTAGCTGGTCCAGTGTAACGAGTGTGAACGACCAGTGCGAAGGCGCAGCAAAAGCCAAAAGGTATGGGGCACTGAGAGGTACCCAGTTCTTACCGGTCAAGCATTTATTTGTACACCCCAAGAACCGATGCCCCTCGGTGTGTGCGCCGCCTACGGTAATATCTCGCACGCGTTGGTCCACCTTCCCTCCTTCATTACCCCAATTGCGAACATTATTACAACAACAACAACAACAACAACAACAACAACAACAACAACAACCTCAACCTTCCAATCGTCTCAACCTTGCGCTGAACGCGTCAATTCATTTTTTCATCATCCTCCCCTTTTCTCTACAACACCACCCAACGCGCAGACAGACAGACAGACAGACAGACAGACAGACCATCAGACAAGATGCCTTTCGTTAACGAACCGAAGTTGTAAGACCAGTCGCGCCTCCTTCCTGGAAGGCTGCGCAGAGCGGCGCACGGCGGCGCATCAGTGCGCGCGCGGGTTCTATAGATAGCTAACCAAATTGTGGACTTATCAGGGACAACTTCGACGACGTCCCCATTCCCAACATTGGGACGGACCTGTTCGAGAACCGAGACGGCAGCGACCAGGAGCATTCAGACACCGGCCCAGTCGTCCCCGAGATTTTGCAAGGCGAGGAAGACGAGAGCGCTACAGACCAGCCCGAGTCCGCCCCTAACAACGACGCATCGGCTGAGAACAGCAGCGCGGGCGAGGGCCAAGAGAGTGATGACGAGGACGAAGAGAACAATAATGAAGACATACCCAGCGCCGACCCGGTGGTAAAGGCACCCGCCGCCCCAACTCCTGCAAAGAAGCGCGGCAGACCTGCAAACGCCGCGTCGCGCTCTGCGGCTCCCAAAAAGACTCCCAAGGGTGGCCCCTCTGCTGCTGGTCGCAAGCGCAAGGCTGATGCCGTCTCTGCGGACGCGCCTGCTGTCAAACGCACCAGTCGCGGTCGCGCTACTGCCGCCGCCGCTTCTAACGCCATCAAGCTGGCTTCGGCCAAGCGACCACGCGCTGTCCCCGGCACTGCTAAGGCTGTACGTCATTTTCACCGTGTCTCTTGGGGGCCTCCTTTCCTGTAACAACAAAAACTAACGCGTCCCATGCAGGCCCCGAAGGCTACCGGCGGCAAGCGAGGACCCAAACCAGGCTCCAGGGCCAAGAGGGCGGTGGTGGAGGAGGCGGGCGAGGAGTACGAGGTCGAGAAAATCCTGGACCACGGTATCGACGACAAATCCAAGGAGCATATGTATCTGGTGAAGTGGAAGGGCTACGAGGTCTCGGACAACACCTGGGAGCCGAAGAAGAACCTGGCGCATGCTGCTACTCTAGTGAACGAGTTCGACTCGGCACGTAAGGAGAAGAGGAAGCCTAGACCGAAGAGCGTCCCGGCCAAGAAAGCTGCTGCTCCTAAGGAGAGCTCTAAGAAGGCAGCCGCTCCTGCAAAATCCGGCCGTGGCCCAGGCCGACCCAAGAAGAGCTAGTGGGTTGCCTAAGCCCCTCGTCGTGATGGGAATACATGGCCATGAGAGGTGACGATGAATGAATACCGCTGAGCAGCGGGAACCTGAAGGCAGGCTATCTCCCAACTAATGAAAATTTGATTATCCTACGGCCGATTCTTCGATAGTCGACTGGGCGGGCGGTTGGGTATTCAGAAGTATTTGTGTAACACGAATGATCATCCAAAAAAAAA
>JACWRQ010000207.1:0-65454 GCA_014849955.1 Cryphonectria carpinicola | reverse complement strand
GAGTTCGAATATCTGCTGATCTTTTGGATCTATGTAGTACAGTGGCACCTTCCACCACGGACATTACAGATGAATATTGCGGATTATTATGCGCTCCCTGGAGTTCTTGAGGACTTAAAAGAAAGGTATGGGGAATTGCTCAGATGTGAGGGCGAAGACTGGACGTTTACCGAAGGGCTGTTTGGATAATAGAGCCATGGGAACTGAAGACCGATGATAGTCTATCATTACCAATATATTCCCTCTTGTTGTAACTAATGATTCTTGAATTGCCACTTTGCCTTTGAACACAATGAACTCACGCTTCAAGCACAGAGACTGTCGACTAAGCAATGTGCAAGGGCTGGATCTCATCAAGCATGCCTGTGTACGAATATTATGACTGGCAAAAGCTAAACAAAGCATAATGTTAGAATATAAGCCCTGTTCTAGACATTCGTAAAAGGGAAAATGCGAATCATCTATCCTCATATAGTTATTAAAGGTTCAGAGTAAGAAAACCTCTTCATATCTACTGCAGACAATCTGCTACACTACCTATCCCATACATATATGTATATATATTCTGAACTTTTGGGCCCTAGGACTTGGAGTAAAGGTGGCCTCGGGCCTTCATACAGCTATAAGTGTAGCATCCCTTCCAATTCTTCAGACAGACAAGCAACATTAGGATATATTACTTTCTTTTCTGGACTTTCAACACTGCCGAATTCTCCACCACACGCTTTTAACCTTGTTCTTGTGCCCTTGTGGCCTTCAGTTGCCGTGACTCTTTACACAGGCCGTAATGGGAGGGCCCTTGCCCATTGCTTTGGCGAATGTTCTTCTCGTTCGATGGCGCCCGAGTTCTGGTTCAGTGGCTCGCTATTCCTACATTTTCCCGGTATAATAGATATCGAGCAGGGTCACAATAGTTATAGAAAGAACTACATCCAGAAGCAAGTCTAAGCCTGTCTTCTGAATTTAGTAAATGTGGCTCTTGAGTCGATCTCGTCTCTTCGTTTCCGTTCTTCTGTTCTTTATTAAGGCTAACGCCCCCCCGCCCCCACCTCTTTAATTAACATTTCTGGAGCTGTTCAAATCCAAATTTGTTACCATTTTAGCATTATGTACAACCTAGAGACCATTATTCCAGTTATGTACCAACTTTTTGAATACAGTTGGAATATTTAACCCCTATTCAATAGGTGGCTCTCTTGTATACTCATTTTTGAAAGTTGTGCAGATATTGAAATTACAGTGTTCGTTTCGCAAATGGAGCAGAAAAGACTGGAACATAAGTATGTATGCATGAGAAAACTTAAAGTTTTTTGCTCCATTAAACACATATTAGCGACATGAACGTTGTTTCATTGAAAGTTTATGTGGAAATTTCAAAACAAGAAACCAGGGGGACGGGCGGAGAATTTCATTTGTTTCGACTCCTGGACGCGACCCACAACCAACAAGGCTCAGGAAACATAAAAAAAGAGTTATTGAGACGAACTTAAATAGCTGGGGGGACAAACACCACCGACCTTCGTTCATTTCACAGAACTGCCTGGATCCGCTCGCTTCTGCTTACTTATATTCCTGTAAAAAAAATGCATTCCAACCTCTACGTCTTCGCACTACTGGCCTCGGCGGCGGCGGCGAAGCCCCTCGTTGACAAGCGGCAGGAAGACCTTGCATGGGGCCCTATCTGTGGTTTCTATCAAACCACCAGCGAAATCACCGGTACTACCAGCACCATCTTCCCGGGGAAAATACCCTCGGGCCAGAAGGGGTACATGTTCAACTGGATTGGCATCACAAACACCACCGGTGACCTAGTCCAGAGCGTCGTTGGCAGCTACCCCTCCGGCCTGAGCGAGTGCGAGGGACAAGCCGCTGCCGACACAGCCTGGTGCATCTCATCCGAGGTTTACGGAGTGAACGCTCAGGACCAGACCACCCAGTTTGTGGGCACCAAGACGACAGCTGACGCCAACTATGAAAACGGGATTGTTATCAAGTACACTCTAGTTGACAAAGAGACGTACCTATGGAACCAAACCATGCACGACGCAGTCACTGGCAAGCTCCTGTCTACTTACCAAAAGACATCGGGTGCTTTCTCGTTGTGGAACACGGCGGTGGAGTTGCAAGATGACGACGGCAATTCTCCCACAAGCCTCACAGAGGACCAGTACTACGTGAATACGACCATTACCCTCGATCCCGCCGACCCTAGCTATGGAGACATGATGTACACCGAGCATGGCTGCACCCACACCACGCCTACCACGAGCGACGGCGGCAAGACTGTAAGTCGTGCTTCGTACTCTTGCTTTGGTTATTCGTCCGCTAATACTTTTTACTTCCAGTGGTACATTGAGAAGATCACCGCTCCTGCTAGTTCTTAAGCATTGCAGAGTGTGAGACTTTTCTTCTAGGAGTTGAGTTTTTCATAAAAGGACGTTTATATATATACCATTCAGGGCAATGTACACACATTTGAGATCGCGATATTTATTCCAATACATTTTTCTTTACCAAATATAGTCGAGTTGAAGTTATGACGTGCGAACACTTACACGCATATACTTAGACTCAAGAATACTTTATTGCGATGCTTAGCTCAGACTTAAACCATAAAAAAAATAAAATAAAAATAAAAAAATAAACAAGGGAAGAAGAAAAGCAGAAAAGAACATAAAAAGATGATGACAAAGAGGAACAAGTACGTTCGGATTTTATGTTTTGTTTTATTTAAATCACACGGTTTCCATTCATTCCTTCGCGATTGTAATAAACATTGCAACTGTCTGAAAAAATCTAGGTTCCCGAAAAAATTTATGTTGCCAACACCAGTACTAAGTAATGGCTTTGAGTACAGAAATTTTTACAACAAAACGCAAGTATCATGAAAAACACAATGTTCATGTTATGGCCTATTCAGTAGAGGATGTGAAGCAAGTTATGAGTGACAAGACCCAGGTGCCAGAAACCAACATCGCACATCCCAGCTCCCACTGACCACGATTCTGTAAGCCAGAGAGCCAGAGCTATGGTTATGGGTCGTTGGATCGATAGATCGTTGGTTTTAATGACTAATGGCTCACCAAGAGAGGTTAGATAGATCCATAGAGGCATCTGATGATCTGATAAGATAATTCGCGTCGCGAAGCTCGGCCAAGATATAGTGAAGCATATCCACTTAAAATAAGACCTAGCAGCTTGTTATTGGAAATATCTGTACATACCTGACCCGACAAAATGGGCCAGACTGGCCTAAACAGACAGGAAAAATTCGTATCTCGCAATCAAGGTTAATTTAGAGACATGCCAAGCGGGTATGGACCAATTTTTTGTCTTTTTCTCCCGCGCGCCCCTGTATCGCATCGTGTAGAATCGGAAGTTATGCCCATGATTGAGCGGGATGGAGGATTTGAGCCGAGCGCTAAGCTTGCGAAGAAGTTGCATTGGGCGAGTATATAGTCTTGCTGGGGGCTCCAGTTTGATCCGAGCATTTTTCTTTTCTTCTTTCCCTTTCTTGCACCGTGACATGCATACCTCTTTTTCTTTGCCTTGGATTAGTCGAGTCCTTATATTTGAGCGCAAATCAAGACATTCAAGCCCTCCTTCCAAGTCCACATAATGGGTCTCAAGTTTCGAGGAGGCCTCATTGGCCCTAAAAACATCAGCAATGATGTGAGCGTTGTCCAAGATAAACAGAACGACGTCAAGGGTCAGCAGCAGCAGCAACAGCAGCAGCAAGACGTCTCCAATAAAGATCTCGACCCGATCGTGGACAATACAGGTGCAGCCGCCTCTTCAACGCACTCCGACGAGAAAAAAGAGGAACTGCAGTTTGGTGTGCAGGCCGCAGAGGCCACGCTCCAGGTGTGGACCAAGAATCATTTGATCGCCGCCTACATTTTGTAAGTCGTCATTCATTTTGTATCTCTGCGTGGATGTATAGCTGCCGTGATAATTATAATTTAGCCTACAACCGATAATGTCTCTCCCAGACCATGGCGACTAACCATTTGCTCCTGCGCAGTATGTGGCTGATCAACTTCATCAATGCTTTCACATCTGGTGTTGCCGGTACTCTGACAACCTACGCCGTCAGTGACTTTTCCATGCACTCGTTGGTTTCCACCACGAGTATCTTGGCTGGTCTCATTCCTGGTCTCACCAAACTCGCGTTTGCCAAGTTCATCGACAACTTTGGACGTCCTCAGGGTTTCATGCTTGCCGTTGGTGTCATGACCCTTGGCCTGATCATGTTCGCCGCCTGCAACAACGTCGAAACCTACTGCGCCGCCGCCGTCTTTTACTACACTGGTTACTCCTGGATCGATTTCTCTATCACGATCTTCATCGCCGATACATCCAAGCTCAGAAACCGAGCCTTCTCGATTGCTTACGTCTCATCCCCGTGGCTTATCACTACCTGGGTGTATGGTCTCGCCTGTGATAGGATCACTGCCGACGGCGGCATCGGCTGGCGCTGGGGATACGGTATTCTTGCCATCGTCGTTCCCCTCGTCTGTGCTCCTCTCTGGGCTCTGTTCTACTTCAACCAGCGCAAGGCCATCAAAATGGGCCTCATCCACATCAAGCCCCACAATCGTGGCATTCTTCAGAACATCATCTTCTACGGAAGGGAGTTTGATATTATCGGTATCCTTCTCGCTGCCGTCGGGTTTGGTCTGTTCCTGTTGTCGTTCAGCTTGTACGCGTATCAGACTCACCAGTGGCGCTCCTCCTTGATCATCTGCTTCCTCATCTTTGGAGGTCTTCTGATCATCGCCTTCGTCCTCTGGGAGAGGTTCTTCGCCCCTGTTACCTTCGTACCGTGGTATCTGATCAAGAATCGCACCGTCTTCTTTACCTACACTATGGTGGCCTCGCTTTACACTGCTTGGTACCTGTGGGACAACTACTTCTACTCCTTCTGCATTGTTGTCTTCAACCTGAGCGTGACACATGCCACCTACATGGGCAACGTCTACACCATGGGGAGCGTCTTCTGGGCCATTCTCTTCGGTCTCTTCATCCGCTACAATGGTCATCTCAAATGGCCTGCCGTTTATTTTGGTGTGCCCATGACCATTCTCGGTGTCGGCTTGATGATTCATTTCCGTCAACCGAATGTCAACGTTGGTTATGTCGTCATGTGCTTGATCTTCATCGCCTTCGGTGGTGGTACGCTGGTTATTTGCGAGCAGATGACTGTCATGGCTGTTTCAAAGCATGAAGATATTCCCGCTGTCATCGCTATGGAGGGTATGGTGGCTAATATGGGACAAGCTATTGGATCGACTGTGGCCGCCGCTATGTGGACTGGTATCTTCCCTGGAAAGCTCGCCCAACATCTTCCCGCTGATGCCCAGTCGTCCTTGACTGAGATCTACGGAAGCATTGATGTCCAATCCTCGTACCCGATCGGCAGTGCCACTCGTACAGGTATTATGACTGCTTATGGCGAGACTCAGAAGTTGATGTTGATCACTGCTACTTGTCTTTACATTATTACCTGGGCCAGTACCTTCATGTGGGAAAGCATCAACGTCAAGAAGATGAAGCAGTTCAGCGGTACTGTTATGTGGTAAAATGCTACCGCGCCGATGATACCCCGCACTGTTACGATAGAAGTCTGTTAATTACCTTCATTCAACCAAAGTAAGACTTGCTTTCCTTACAGCAAAGTGCCAGTGTTTAGAACTTGTTACTTTAGAGTTAGAAGTAGAATTCTATCTACGTACGCATATGTAATATGTAAAAGAGTCTCAACTAGTTGTTTATACACGTTGAAAACATAGAACTCATTCCTCATATTCTTATACTGGATTAGAGACAGTTTGTTGCTATAAGCGGTAACTCTAAACGTCGCATCTACGGTGAAATTGCATTCGAATTTCTCTTCCTCTTCCTCAAATACCAATAGAGCATGGTGTGACAAAAAGTTTAATCAAATTCTAAATTAAGGTAACTCCTGAATTGGTCTGAAAAAAAAGTGTACATAGAGCAGACAGTAACTTAGAAGCATACCCTATCTCCTCCGGATACACTTTCATCTCATATCTGGCTTCTATGTCGATTTCCGCATCGGCTTATATATTATTCGCTGCTAAGCCTATAACTCGATGTCTTGGATACCGCATTATAATATTTCCTCCTGCTCAAATTCTTCCAAAATTACCCTGGCCTGATATTTGCTTTTTATTTTGCCAGATAATTGTTTACTAATAATAGCTATATGCCTATTTATTGCAGCAATAAGAACTGTCCTTAAGCTAATATTAGCTCTGGATTGCATTATAAGGAGCTTATCAACTATTCTAAGATGTCCTGCCCGCACCGCGATCGAGAGTAGTATGTCTTCCTATTTGCCGGGAAGCTCAGGATAGTGCATCTTCCCGGAGTAGAGGAGTTCCTGGACATATGAATCGAGACCCAAGGCTCATAAAGGATTGTGGCACCGAGGTGGGCGACTGCCATGAAGAGTGGAAAGCCTGATGGCCAAAGAAATGGCAGTGAAACTAATCGAAGTAAGGATGACAGAAGTCCAATCCAAGCTATATTGGAAGGTTCTTGTTCTATGTTATCTTATGATGTGGTGTATCTCTGCAGGGAAGATCTGTTGTCAGAATATCTAGTTGCCAATGCTTTAGTTCCCTGACTGAAACAAGTATACTCTGGTTGGCTGTTTGAAAATTTTCAGGCTCTTCCTTTGGAATACTCGTTCCTCAGTCATTCTCTCAATCAGCTGCATTCATCTAAAGAGACTCCTGACCAGCCTTTATCATCCCGAAGATATAATGTAATCCAATCAATGCTTTCTATCTCCACTTCTGTTTCTTAACTACTGATAATACTATCCCGTCAAGGTTATTTATATCAAAATAAACAACTGCAATAAGACACCCAAAGCAACAGGAGAGGCAAACAAGGACTGATTGTGTGGTTTGATTCTGATGCTCAGTGAGGGATTTGGGTTTGGAACGAAATGAGCAGCCTTTGGTGAGTTAAAGTCATGCTTGCATTTTTAGTTCCGGGGAATTCGTTCCGCCCCTCCAATGAATCCTGCTGGAAGTCCATCCCTTATATCCTCTCAGTCTTGTCGTAGTCCTTCTTTACAGAAGCCCACACAGCAATCAAGTTGAAGCTTGAGGAACCAAGCCTAACTTTAAATGCTGCTCTTTTGTCAAGATCCCAGCCTCAAGGCCTGTCACTTTCATCCTGCTCAGGCCTTTTCATTGCTTCCAGGTCATTCAAGGCCTTCAATTTGTTGCTCTAGCTGTGCTCATGCCTCTTCAGCGAGACTCCCAAGCCCTCTCTTGTACTTCCAGATAGCTTTATGTAATCAGCATTGCAGTTCTGAGGGATTTCTAAGTGCACAAAGGGCTTATGCTAACAAGAGCAGTGCCAAGTAGAGGTCTTAAATAAGGAAACAATCTCTAAATGGCATGCAATTGTTCACTAGCAGCGAGACTATTCCGTAGGTGGTGTACCTGAATACTTCCGAATACTTAAATTGACGACAGAAGAGTTATGTATTATGATCTATCCAATGGTATAAATTAAGTGATCAAAACCGAATCCTGGATTCCATAGTTGACGATGCTTATGTAAACCGGGGTAAGCCGGGGTGACGGACGTTAGGTTCTAATATCTTGGTTCCTGTTGCTTGTGACCAGTTTCCTGATGTGCATGTTGGAGGCTCTGATAATGCAGTGTCAAGGGGTCCCACAGATCTACAATTGTGATTTGTGCGGGGATATCGGCTTAGACTAGATGCCGGGCGCTTTGCCCATTCAGGCCACTGTCAGATTCGGACATTGCATGGGCCAGCTCGGTAATACTCCTCCCCATCATATGTCCCTGCGACCCGGGGACGAGGGATTCTGTTGGCGCCGACCTGTTGCTCTTGTGTGGAAACCGAGCTTCCGAGAGGCATGCCTGCCTGAGGCAAGTAATCAGGCTGCGCCGCATGAACCGCACGGAGCTCCGATTCTATGACAAGAGCTTACTTACGGACTATAACATGTTGTCGTTCATCATGTAAACTCACTCACTCTCATTTTCGATATTCAACAGCCTACCCGCAACGAAGCGAGCATTGTCATACTATTTGCGCACTTGAAGGCATTTGTTTATAATTACTTGTTTAAAATTATGCGGGGCGACCTATCGTAGCCTTCTAATACCCTAGCCATTTTCTCCGCGTTTCGTCGCGACCTCGCCCACACAATCATGTCGACAATACCGGACCCGACCCAGCCAGCTCCGGGCCAGCTGTTGACCACGGAGACGGTCGAGCGGAAAGATAGTCGCACGTCCAATTCCCATTCTACTGACGAAAAGGGTCGCACTTCATCCAATTCCGCTTCCGACGATCTCGAAAAGGGACCAACTGAAGGTGTTGAGCATGTCAAAGAAAATTCGGAGAAGGCACCTACCGAGGCCAGAGATCCATATCTTGTCAGTGATTTCCTTTTCTTTCTTTTCCTTGTTTCTTTCCCGTGCCTGTTCTGTGGCATCCTTCTACTTCATTCATTTCAACCCAGTCGTCTCTTCTCATGCTTATTTCCCTCCCCGCCTCTTGTTCTTTCACAGGCTTTCACTGGCGGCGGGGGCTGACGTGATTTTCTCGCAGGTTACTTGGGATGGGCCTGATGACCCTGAAGACCCGCACAACTGGCCACAGTGGAGGAGGTGGTTCATCCTGGTCCTTTTCTCCCTGGGGGGAATGGTGACCATGATGTCGTCCACCATGATAGCCCCAGCCCTCAACAATATCTCCAGCGAGTTCCACACGTCAGCCGCGACGACGCAGATGGACCTTTCCATCTTCATGCTTGCCTATGTTGTTGGGCCTATGTTCCTGGCCCCTATGATTGAGGTTTTTGGGAGAAAGCCCGTCTGGATCCTTTCCAGTTACTTCTACATTGTCTGGAATATTGTCGGCGGCTTCGCCAAAAACAACGCGGTCCTAGCTGCGAGCCGTTTCTTCTCGGGCCTGGGGGCCTGCGTTACTTATGCGGTATGTGTGTGTGTGTGTGTGTGTGTGTGTAAAGTTGTTGGTTATGGCTGGTAAAGAGAAGGAGAAAGAATCAAGCTGATCGTTGGCTGCTGGTCTAGGTCCTAAACCCCGTCCTGGCGGACACCTTCAAGAAGGAACAGAGAGGACGGTCGTTCGCCGTGGCAACATTTATCCCCCTCTTTGGTCCTGCAGTCGGGCCCATCATTGGTGGTGTGCTCACCGACACCATCGGCTGGCGGTGGATCTTCTGGGTCCTGTCTATCTTCGACGCTGCCCTGATGGCCGCCGCATTCTTCTTCCTGCCCGAGACCTCTGCCGCCATCATCCTGCAGCGCAGGGCCAAAAAGATGCGCAAGAAGACAGGCCGTCAAGAGTACTATGCCGAGCATGAGCGTCTAGGGAAATCAATAGCCCACGTCCTGGCAACCAGCGCGCAGCGGCCGTGTCGTATGCTCCTGACGCAGCCCTTCATCCAGGTCATGTCTATCTTTTTGGCCTACAACTACGGAATCCTCTACATCGTCCAGTCAACATATGCCACGCTCTGGGAGGATCGCTACGGCCAGAACACGACCATTGCCGGGCTTCACTATATCTCTATCGCACTCGGCTGCAGCATCGCCTCTCAGGGGGGCGCTCACTACATGGACAAGCTTTATAAGCATCTCAAGGAGCGACACAATGGCGAGACATATCCAGAGTTTCGCGCCCCTTTTATGATCCCAGGTGTGATCATAATCCCTCTCGGACTTCTTATATACGGCTGGACTGCACAATATCGCGTATACTGGCTTGTTGTAGATATCGGCATTGTTATCTTCGCCTGCGGTATTATTATTGGAACCCAGTCTATGCAGGCGTATGTGATGGAAGCCTATCCTGAATACGTTGCCAGTGCAACCGCAGCAAGCCAGATGCTTCGCAACATCACTGCGTTCACCTTTCCACTCTTTGCCCCAAAGATGTACTCAACGCTGGGGTATGGCTGGGGCAACAGCCTGCTGGCTTTCGTTTTCCTGGGACTGGGCCTACCCGCGCCATTCATCTTGTGGAAGTATGGCGCGAAGCTGCGAGCCAAGGGCAAGGCAGTACGCTGAACACGGATCTTACCAAGGAAGAACGACCACTAGCGCCTTAGTCCATCCTGGGCGGGTTCTGCTCAGGTTTGTCGGGGGAGGAGAGGGAGGGTTCACGTTTCCGGCATGACATAGACTAGGGCTTTTTTTCTTTCTTTTCCCGGGTCACGAGTATTTAGGGATAGACAATAGGACAACATGATAGACAAGTGAGAATCTATGATATATGGCTAATTGTGATCACCTTTCCTCTACTACTACTTATAATTCAAAACGTCATGAAATTCTTCCTTTCATGTAGAATTGGAAGAGAAGGACAAGAATAAGAAGGAAAGAAAGGAAAAGAAAAGGGGGGGGGGTCGCGAGAAAAGCACTAAATTCGTACATTGACTAAATGTATAATTAGATTAAGGGTTTTTTATGAAGTATTTTTATATAGATGTATATACGTAGTCATATAGCTGCAAAACGTTGAGAATTGAACGATTGCCAAACGGCGATGTATATCGAGATTCCTATAACGTGTTGAGCCTCTATGACCCTCTATATACTGTCACACCTTGTTCTCGTCGCCGCCAGTTACCAGGTGGTGTACCATGGCGTTTGGTATCTGAATCTAGTCTCGAGTGCCAACTGTTTAAGTTCGGGAAACCACTTGTCATAGCATGTTAGTACAATTGCACGGTGAGGAGGGGGAGAAGGCAAGCGAGAGAGAAAAATGCACCAGGGTCCCGAGCTCGAGAGGCGGCGAGAAAGGTGATGGTGGTGATGATAAAAGTGATGATGAACTCCTTACCGGAGTGCCCCAGCCGCTGGCAGGGTCCCAGCCCTCAGTGGCTGGGTAGCCAGAGCTGTTACAGCCGTGGTTGCTGCCGACGGTGACGTCTGTAAAGGCAGTCGTGCTGCTCGAGGCCAAGTGCCAGATCCAGGGGTTGAGGAAGCCTAGGACGGGCCTACCCTTGGCCAGCAGGGCATCGTTGATGAGGGCGACGAGGGCGGCAAAGGTGGGTGCGCTGGCGCTGGTGCCGCTCACGTGGCGCAGGCTGCCGTTCCACACGACAGCGTACTCGGTACCCTGGGCGCTCACGTCCGGGTAGGCGGCGCCGTCCCTGTTGTACATGCCCTGGTGCAGGGTGCCCAGCGACTCGAGGTAGCGGTCCACAGCCCCGTTCCGCTGCTGCCACGACGGGCGCGCGAAATAATTAGAGAAGCCGCCGCCCGAGACGAACTTCTTGGCATCATTAACGGCCACCTCCTCGGGCCCCACGTTCATAGTAGCGCCAACACTCGTAACGTAGGGGCAAGCGTCTGGAAAGCTAGTGAGGAACTCGGGGGTCTCGGCCTGGCCGTCGTTGTGGTTGGTATGGCACATGCCGTCCTCGCCCACGCCCGAGTCGCCGGACCCGAAGACGATGGAGACACCGCGGGCGCCGAGCTGGGCGAACGAGTTGCACACGCGGCGCGCGTAGGCCGGCGGCAGCGTGTGCTCGATGTCGCCGTAGCTGGTGCTGATGACGCGCGGCAGCTCCGAGTCGGGCAGCGCCAGCATGTGGTCGAGCCAGGCCATGTAGGGTTCGTTGGTGTTGTTGGGGGCGAATGCGGTGGGCCGAAACGGCGGTGGCGTGCCCAGCGTGCTGTAGATGGTGAGCGGCGTGGGCCAGGCCATACCTAGCATCGCCTGCAGATCCAGGTTGCCCTCGACCCCTTTTCTCTTAGCGAGCTGCTCCTGCGTTGCGGGCGTCTGGGGATTCGACCCTCCCGCCACCGACACATCCGTGAAATCCCAAGCCCCGGGAGGGATATCGGGCCGGTAGTCCCGCAAAAAGATAGCCGTGTCGGACTTGTTGTTGAACTGGCCCAGGTAGTTGGTCAGCGCCATCGAGTTCTTGTCCGCCGCCTGCACTTGGTAGTCGATTGTGCCGTACAGCGTCCGCAGGCAGGCGGGCGTGATATGGCCTGGTGTGCACACCTCGGTCTCCTCCTCTCCCTCGCTTCGCTCAAGGTGCTCCGAGTAGTCTATGTTCATCCTCTTCTTCCCCTCACGCATTTTTTTGGGAGAGTAGGAGGAGGAAGAGGCCCCAAAGAATGAGCTTGTCGGCTGGATACATTCGATATGCTCATGTAGATGCGCCGGCAGGGACCACTCGGGGGCTCTTATCACGATGGCGCCGCCGGCCTCTTCTTCTTCTTCTGCCTCCTTCTCCTGGAAGATGTGGTACTCTGTGAGCAAGAGGCTCTCAACCTGACCTATCGGCAGGGTCACCGAGATCCAGTCATTATTTGGCGAATACCTAAGCTCATCCTCGCTGATGCCGTTATCTCCTAGCCACTCTGTAACTAGGACTAGGGTGTCATCGTCAGGTCGGACTAGGGAGCCCACCTCTTCCTGGCTCAGATGAAACCCGTACCGGGCATGCCATGGCGAGGATACTAAGAATGGTGTGTGTATTTGTGTCAGTGTGAGAAAGAACATCCCTAGTCGGCGCACCTGATATGAAGGAGGAGGGGGGAGGAGGGGGGAAGGAAGAAAGAAGGGACAAAGAATTCATTAATAGAAAAGATAATACCTTCAATGAGACGCCGCTCCAGCTCGTTGAAACCTCCCTGGCGGAGGCCTATCCGGAGCTCGATCTCATGATCCTCCGGCGGCCTGTCGACACGTGCCCAGTTCTGCGGGACATGATGGCGTTCTTTCAGCGTGTAAGAGGACCGAGAGCTCCGCCCCACATCCAAGCTGGCCGCAAGCGGCGCCAGCGCCCACGCATAGAGCGTGTACGCCGTGAGATAACTTCGAGTCGCTAACAGCATATCGACCAGCGCCGCGCAACAAGCTTGGAAAAGAGAGATAGATATATGTATGCATATATATATGTATGTATATATATGCAATGTTTCGTCCTCTCGGTCCTGCCTATGAAAATTACATCGGCAGCCGTTCCTGCGATGTGCACACGGGAAAATCGTCCCCTCTGCCGTCACTGACGACAGCCCAGCATTGGAGGAGGAAGTCTGGCTTCGAATTAGGCCAATAGCATGCTGTCTCATCGTATGATTGATGCTAATGTAATGGCCCAGCTCCCCATCTGCTCTCCTGTGTACTTTAAGTACCTCAAGACAACAGGATACTACATTTGCAGAGAGGTCCACAACTCAATATACTAGCCGCCGTCTCGAGCCAATCCCACTACCACCGCCACCACCACCAACACTCACTACTCACCACTACTTACATGCGGCTGCAGCCACTTCGGAGGTAAGGGCCAATTCCGTGGCCTTCCACCGAGGGAGACCCTTCCTTCGACTTGCCGTGGATTAGGGCGCTAATGTTTGCCGTGGGCGCCGACCCGAGGCCACTAATGCAATGTCAAAAAGGAATCCCAGGCCCACAACTGCACTGACATTACACTGCATGATATATATGTATATAAGCTTATCATACCTTGTCCCCACATCCCGGCTGCCTTTCCCCCCGGGTCCCCCACCTTGTCCATGCATGAGGCCTTGCTTGGTGATGTGGGCAGACCTAAGCTCTGCACTGTCACTATTAGTCAGTGGAATACTTACTGGAAAGGGGTGATAACATCTCATCAACCATATACACACTGATTGCTAGCACATAGAACTTGTGAGCGCATCACCAATCATCTTGCACTATATGCCGGCCAATTTGGGCCTTCACCATAGTTTTGTTATTTCCTTGCCTTTCTCCCCGAAATAACCCCCCCTAACAGTAGAAAAAACCAGAGGGGAGAAAAAACCAAAAGGCACTAGAACTGCTTTACTATCCTCTCACAGAAGGCTATACACGATCTTCACATCAACCTTTTTACCAACTTCACTCTCCCCACGCCAACAAATATGTCGTTTCTCTGGGGCCAGCGAAAGTCTCTTACCAAGATTCCTTTCAAGGCTCGTCAGGTCTATCAGAAGGTCGACGAGCCTTCAGGAAGCTCCAGGACCTCGGATGACAACTCGCAGGACGGCCTGACGGAGAAGGAGATCCAGCAGCTCTGGGGCAAGACTCCCTTCTGGCGACGCCACGCCTCGTTAATCGTGGGCAACGCCATCGTCTTTGTCATCTACGCCGTCACTCTTGCCGCCATAGCCTCCCATGTGCCGGCTCAGTGCAGAAAAGGCCCCAACCTGATCCATTCTCCTGCCTATGAGGCGGTCGAGTGGGAGGAATATACCTTTAAAGACAACTCCCAGACGCATGGCCCCTTCTCGGGCTACCCGCGCCCTGAGATTGACGAGAACTGGAGCAAGCTCATCAACCGTACGTACAACACCACCACCACACACAACACAACACACCCCCCCAAATCTCTTGCATACCTGCCCATACCGACCTCATAGCGCTTACAACAATTCCAAACCAGCTGAGAATATCAGGCTCGACCACGACGTCATTCGCCGCCTCGGCAGGGAAGAGCTGGCCGTCGCCCACCCTGATGGGACGGGATACCTCGGCACCTTGAACGTGTATCACGAACGTGAGTGTCTCCCCTGACCAGATCTATGGGAAACTTCTTTTCTAATGCGATATCATAGTGCACTGCATCGTAGGTCTTCCGCTTCATCGAAGCTTCAGCCAGACCATCCATTGTTGACCTTTTGTGTGTGTGTTTGTGTGTGCTGCAGAAACGCCTCTGGCAATACATGTACCCTGAGCATTACTGGGGCGAGCTCTCGGACGAGCAGAAAGAACTCAATAGACTCCACAACGGTATCTGCCCTTGTCTCATCATCCCCCCCACCCCTCCATCAACCAATGCCCGGTGATATTGTGTGAATTCACATTTGCTTACCTTCTACTTCCAGAGCACTGCCTCGACTTCCTCCGCCAGTCCTCCATGTGTCACGCAGATGTTGGACTCATCACTTTCCAATGGGACCCTGACAATCGCATCCCCGTCGCCAACGCCACCACACATCAGTGTGCCAAGTGGGACCCCCTGGAGGCCTGGGTCAAGGAACGAACCGTTGATATGATGAAGCCCGGCTGGCTCGTCCACCCAACTCAAGGTACGGCTATCACTACTATCAGCAGATATCTCACCAGATAGCATTCTGACTATTATTGCTAAAATCATAGGGCCCGCTTTTCCTGTCGGAGAGGGTGACCGCTTGGGGGCTAAACACAAGCCCGGATATGATCAGCCGCATCTTGTCGGTAGCAGTCATGGAGAACACGAGGGGCACAAAAATTGAGACCAGTCTTAGGGACGCCTGAGGGAGAAATATGCCTATTCAGTTTATTGTGGAGTATCGACGGGAGCGAAGGACGCTTGTGTGTGAAAATTGTAAATCTGTTGTTTACCCTGTTTTCAGTACGCTTCTGGATCTCTCTGGATGGAAACTTCAATTGACATAAAAAGACATACAGCTCATGTCAAGTCGAAACGCTCTTAACTCTGCTGAGAGGGTATCTAGTGGAGGCATTGAGAGTATCAGATCCCCTCCCGTCTTAACGGCAAGGCTTTTGGTCTTCTGATTTGAACGTGGCGAATCTCCCGAGTATCATTGTGATCATCATTCTCCGAAATTCACCGCTTTTTGGATTGTATAACCCGTTTGAAAATTAGCTTGTACGTCTTGAGAAATAGAAATATAAACCTTATCTGATATATCACTTGTTGATTGCTGCATCGATATTCTCAGTATGGAAAAAACCAAAAAATCATTGTTTTATACTTTTTGAATAGATCTGTTCAACAATTCCATAGGCACTACATGTTGTACACGCACCTGTTTTCGACAGTTCGTGCACTTGTTCTTAACACTTGTCTCCAGGACATAAGAAGGAAGTCCCAATCTTGTCAGCATCAAGACCGCAGATCGTCAGGACAGCATTTATGACCCCGCCTATTCCCTCACCCGCCATAAAACCAGCCGCAACAGCAGTTCCAAACACTGCAAACGATTGTGGGCTCTGAACTTTCCAGGTCCACCCAATGCCAGCCCCGATGGACATGGCTGACCCGCAGACCGTGTTTGGCAACAAGAATCCGAGGCTGATAATCATCATGTTAGGGTGGTACTTCCTGACCCACTCTCTCTTGCCTGTCCACACACAGTGTCGGACAAGTACCATGAGGGCCCCGAACATAGCGAAACCGATGCTGAACGCTTTTGACGAAGATGGGAGGGTGAAGTTGGGACTTGTCACTGCAACTGCGACAGCTCTCCATGAAGACACAGAGGGCGCTGGGAAGGGACAGTCTCGGGATGACTGCGTCAGGATGCACGGGTAGGCTGTGGCGAAGAGAACAAATATCGACGGCGCGAGAACTACGGCGACCAGCGTCCCTATGCTCTGCGCGAACCACTGAAGCCGCGGAGAGGTCCGGAGGAGAAAGCCAACCCGGAAGTCTCCGGTAAGATCTGAGACGTTGAGGTGCTGCATCAGTCCACTGCGTGCGTAGGATTCAGGCTGGAGGCGCAACTGCAGAATTATCAATACATACCAGCGGCTTGGTTCGCGCCCAAGCTTGCAAGTGCTCCTCCGATCAGATTCAGTCTGCGGGCCTGCGTGACAGTCCAGCTGGCGTCACTTGTTGTAGCCCCGAGTATGATCTGGGAGGCTTTCGAAGCAGCGGTCAGGGGAGTAATGTCTGGGCTTGCTGTTAGAAAACAATTCAAGGTCCGCAATGATGACGCCTCTAAACTTGCCTGTAGCACCGCTGGAATGGACTGCTATGAAGGAAAAGAAACATGCAAGAAATAATGCGAGGAAGATCTCGCTGGCTGGCATTGAGAATTCCAATCTCATGGCAATGCACGTGATGGAGAGCACTGCAATCAGTCCCGGCAGCCACATCCAGATGGCTACCTGCTCATGGCGAGGCGCCGGGTCAATCGCCGGGCCGCGCATATCCCTGTCTTTTTCTTTCTCGTCCATGTCGAAATGATTCGTCGGGATCTCCTTATATCCAGCGAATCTAGTTCTCTGGGAACTACCCAGCAGACCTCTCCACAGTACCCTTCCCGACAGCCAGAATATTCTCCACTGGCATATGAGTTCTATGAATGAGAAACGTGAGTTAGATCTCTGCTCACTTATACTGAATAATGTCGTGTACAAACCGGTGAAAGAGACTGCAATCATGCAAGCAATGCCAGGCCAGAGCAGCCAGTATCTCGGGCTAGGATGACTCGCAGAGGTGAAGTCGGCAGCAAGGCTTGAGTAGGAGAAGTAGCCGTCCCAGTCAGGACTCAACGATGCTGGACTTCCAAAGGCGATTCCGTGACGAACAAGATAGGGACCAATGACGCCCCTGTAACCGTTAGTACCAAACAAACAATAGGCGGGTGGTTCTGTGACGAGGCTCACCAGGCCAGAAAGCTTCCTGCCAGGAAAGAAAACGATACATTCATGCCAGCCAGCATACCAGAGCCAATGAACGCTGGACTCCATTCGATGAACCAACCCCAACTCTCCACCTTCAGCGCGGACTTGGACCCTGTCAGTAGGTACAACCATGTGAAGGGATGCCAGTCCTGGGAATCAACCATCAGCAAAAGGTTTCATCATGCTGTGTCGGGCTCGATCTATGCTGTGTTTAGACCTACCCACAGAAAACCTGTTGCGAATTGTGACAGTACGCGACAGGCTATGGAGAAAGCGAAAGCAATAGAGAGCCCCCGCATCTTCAAATTGGCTTCCCGGCCTCCATCGACAGCCTGGTGCATGCTTCGTATGGTAGTCGCAGTTGCGTACGAGGATGGGAACAAAAGTTGCAACTCCCGAGCCGCATGTATGACGAAAAAACTCCTTACTAGTCGTAGTCAACCGATGCATACATTCCGTCTCCAGAGGGGTCGAAGCCACAGCGATCATGGAAAGAATTACTTACATGGAGTTGCAAATAACAGGCCGAAGTAGGCGCCCATTGTGGTGAGAATAGTTATTCGCCAGAAGTCTTGCAGTGGTGTTCGCATAAGGTCGAGTTGATACATTGCAGGAATGGCCGAGACGAAGACGTTGCTCAGGCCGCCTGCTGCCGTCGCAATTGTTTGAGCAATATTATTCTGTATTTCCATCAGTAAGATCGCGACAATATTATAAGCAATCATGACCGCAACAAAATGGACTCGCCTCCTTAGGACCAAAGTCACCCCCGAGAATTGGGATTCGGGTGCAGTATTTTGCGCATGACTTCAGTACGGCGAAGCCGACAATTGACTGAGGAATTATTTGTATTAGCATCGCTTGTTTCGTCCAGGTGCTTCTGTCCTTGAGCAAGGGCGCCGCACTTACCCCAAAAACATTGGCCGAGCCTGTCCAGCCTGCCTTCAGCCCAACATAGATATTTGATGCATTGACGAGTCCACCACACAGAATACCAACTACAATGGCTCTCAAGGTCAGGATGTTCCGACTTTCCTCTGGGAGATTATCAAATGGAAGATATGGATCACCAGGAGTGGATTCTCCTTCACTGCGTATTGTTTCACCCAAGCGCATTTCTAGTAGTGGTGTATCATCCATGAATGCATCGCCAGGGCTGCAACCGCATGATCAGCGTCACTGTATTATTTCTAGAGATTCATTTTATAACACTTACTTAGAAACAGATTCCTCATCTGCTTTGCTGTGCTCGAGTTCGCGTGATGCTGCCATGATTTTCTCTGCGATATCGCTGCACCAACTTGATACAGGCATCAAATTCGAGGCCGGTGGTGCTCCTTCAACTGCGTACTACTTTAGGAAGGAATTTCGAAACCCTTTGGGCAATTGCTAGGCTAGCGACAGAGAAGCGGCGCAGTGCTGTTCTCAGTGCTCACCGATTGGAGCTGCAAGTCAGATATGAAAGTGCCAAGTTGATCAATTGATTGATTACAGGGGACGTTATCTCTGCCCTGGCTTCAGGCGTGCAAGGGGGCTACTGATAAGCACTGGAAGCTCCAAATAATATGCAAGGTCAGGCTCGCCTGTAGATATGCTGTAGAGTAAGACGAACGTTAGCGAATCTCGGCTCTTGGGAAGTCCCCAACGTTTCCACAACTCTACCGCGACTTACGAACTACACACCAAGAGGGTCTGTCTAGCTTAATGGATTACACCCTTGAAACTCACACCAACTTGCAGCAAAGCGATGCCGACTCTTAACACCGGGCCATAGCTGAAGCGTGATTATGGAGGTTTGTTTCCTAAGCCACTCATCTTCGAATTGTTGTTGACCGAAACTTGCTTATCGTATTCATAACCTCAAGCTTGGATGTTTCGAGATCTCTGTTACAGCCCTGAGAAGCTCGACTTCATTACAAATCCTATAACAATTTGTTCTCGTACGTTTGGTGAAGCCTGGTATAAGGATGGAAATATGGACAATAATTCCCAGGAGGTAGTTGAAATGTACGATTTTTGTTGTTGTATTTTATTGATCAGGATAAATCTTTATCACAATAGCATTTACAGCTAGACAGGCAAGCATTATACAACATTTTTACTAATTACAAAACATACCACGGTTTTTGGCCGCGGTATCTATACCCCAGTGCAATTTCCCGAAGCTTCGGGAACCACTATACAAAATGAATAGAGATGGGTGGTCAGTGTTGTTCTCTTAGAAGACGTAAGGTGCGGTGTAAATGTTACTCACAGGTGTTCCAAGGCCACTGGCAGCGTCCCAGCCTCTTCGGGCTGGAAATCCGGTGGTGTTGCAGCCAAAATTGCTGCCTTTCGTGACGTCCTTGAACGCATCAGCCCCAACCGAGTACAGTAGCGGGTTGAGAAAACCCAAAGGCGATTTGCCTTCGGCGATAAGTGCATCGTTGACCAACGCGATCAGAGAAGCAAATGCGGGCGCTGAAGCACTCGTTCCATCTCGAATATGTGCTCTTCCGTTCCACATGACAGCATAGTGGTAGCCGATCGCAGAAACATCTGGATAGCCCCGTCCAGCAGCATTATAAAACGGCGCAAGGTCTGTGTCTAGGTCCTGCAAGTACTGTGTAACATGCTTTTCCTGCCACTCTGGCCGTTGAAAGTAGTTACTAAAGCCGCCGCCGGATACGAACCATCCACGAGCGTCAAAGCCTACAATTTCTGGCCCGACAAGACGTGTGGCCCCAACAGAAGTGACGTATGGGCAGGATGCTGGGAATTCAGGCAGGAACTGTGGCGTTTCAAACCCATCGTTGCTTGTGCATTGGCCTGCTTTGCCCACGCCATGGTCGCCGCTTGAAAAGATGACTGATACCCCTCGTGCCCCTAGTTGAGCAAATTCATTGCACACTCTTCTGGCATACGCTTCGGGAACACTCTGCTCACTATCGGCATATGAAGTCGAGATCACCGCAGGCAGCTCTTCCTGTGCTAGTATATACTGGAGCCAATCCAAGTACTATGCATGCTGAGTTTAGTACGGTAACAAAAGTACACGTCAATAGGGTCATTACGTACCGGCTCATTTGTATTATCAGGAGTCGATGGGTCGCCACGGAACGGAGGCTTCCCACCCACATTATAGGCAGTCACAGGGACCGGATGGCTGTGCGCAATGATCGTTTGAATGTCGAGAGCACCCTCGAAGTCCATTGAAAGTTCCAGCTGCTCTGGATTCAAAGGCGTCTGTTGGTCTCTTCCACCATTGATGACCTCTGTCTTAAACTTGTACGCCGCGTTTGTTGCTGCTGCGTCTTTTCGATATGTGTTCAAAAAGATGTCCAGATCTGAGCGGTTGTTCGATTGTCCGTTGTAGTTAACAAGTCCAATGCCATTCTTTTCTGAAGCAGTGGGGCTGTACCCAAGCGAGCCATACATAGTTCGTACGCAAAATGGAGATACCACCAAGCGGTTGCATGCTTGAGCTACTGTTGGGCTGCTTGGGAAGTCTTCTTCCTTGGGTACGTCAATATGACCGCGGTCTAAGAGGTCTTCTTCCACCATCTCCTCGAAAGTCGGCATCCGTCCGTCCAGAAACCACTGAGGCTCAGGTGGTTCAGCATTTTGTACTTGCGCTTCCAATCTCAGGAAAGAGGTAGTCGGCTGGATTGTGTCGATGTGATTATGCAAGTACTCCGGTAGAGACCATTCCGAAGCCCGGACACGGGATTCACTATCGTGCTCATTTGAGTGAATATGAAAACTCGTGTTCAACAACAGCTGGACAGTCTCTACCGGTACGGAGATATAGATCCAGTCTTGAGCTGGGCTAAAGTTGAAGCTGTCGATATTGTGCGCGCGCAACTGGAGCGGGATCTTCAATCAGCATCTTTCCCTTCTATATCTCTGCTCTCTTCCTGTTAACTCAAACAGGACGGGGCACAGCTTGTGAGACAGCGTTCGAAACGAAGCTTGATATATGTGGCCATGCCCGTCCCGTTGAAGAACCGAGTCAGAAGAGAAGCACGAACCCATTCCGAAACTAATTCGATCGTTTCCTCCGCGGGTCTTATTAGGTCATGAACAACCGAAGCCGACAGGTGCTGTCCGTAAAGATCATGTGCCGGGTTGGAAACTACATGATGATTAGTAATGCATGCGACAGTAGAGGATTAATGGGACTGTCCCTACTGTGGCTGAGCTTCCTCTCAAGATCCTCAAATCTGCCCTGTCTGAGAGCGATCTGAAGATCCAGGACATGATCTGGAGGAGCGAGGCTTGTGCGGTGCCATCCTTTGGGGGTTGGGTGCCTCTCCTTGACTCTGAGAATTGACCTGGCTGAGATTTCATCATATGCACAAGATGCTTTCGCGAGCAAGAGTCCCAGCAGAACGACGAGGAATATTGACCGTGACGGCATGGCCACTTTACTCCTATGAGAACAAAGATGAAAGTGGTGAGAATGTTGATAGTAAGATGCGTTCAATCAATATAGAATAATTAATTCTTAACGAGGGATTACAATAAACTCCTAATAGCTTCCAGGCACTGATCGTTGAACCCTGGTCTGTCCAACGGTGACTGCGCCGCGCAGCACAGATTACCACCTCGGGACATTTTTCCAACATCTAAGATCGGCATTTGAGCAGTGGGGACACTCAGGGATATTCGTAGTGGGGCGGTCAGCGGCCTCATGCAATGTCATCTACAATAATGGAACTACTACCCTAGGTCACAGTACTACGCCACGTCAACAGCTGTGCTGACGTTTCTTTCAATACGGCTTGCATGGTGTACTACGTAGATTGGTTGCTCCACCTCTCCCTATCGCACTTCTGTCCTCCAATCATCATGAGCCTTAACAAGCCATGGCCAGTCAATACCTGGCAGAAGGTTGAGCCTGCTGCATAAGATCCAACCTCAACTCTCGGTCCCGGCCTCGAGTAAAGACTACTCCATTATCAAGCGTCTGCGATGTTTCCTTCGACTTCAATCTCTCGGGACAATTAAGCCAAGTTTTTTATTCTCAACCTCTCCTAAAATCTTGAAGACCACTCTCATGAGCCTAACTCTGGCCTGATTCTTCTCGAAGACGGTAGATGACAGACGCCCACGATGTATTTGACACTTCAAATATCTCTCTGGCCGCTACTTCTCAGCCTCACAGCCTTCATCCGGCTTGCAACTGGAGAGCCCATACAGTATTGCAAGAATGGCGGGCATTCCGGCGAAATTGATTTCTGTATAGGCATCTTGATGCATCACAATATCTCGACTGGTTCACATGATCTGTATATGACCATGAGCGTTGTCCGTCCGGAGAGCTCGTCGCTCGGATGGAGTGCGGTCGGTCTAGGCGAGACCATGGAAGGGTTTGTAATGCCTGCCCCCTTCAATTTTTCTCAATGGTCATCTGACGAATACACTTCTAGATCCCTCATGTTCATCGTCTATGGTGACCCACTCTCTGGCGAGCAGCCGATTGTCAGCATTCGCAAATCTGTTGGCCACAGCCAACCAACGCTGGTCACCCGGGAAGACATGAATGGGGCAGACCTGCGAGTGGTTCGTGCCGACTGGCATGAAGACTCCAGAAATCCAGGCTGGGCAGTTGCGATGATCTCGGTCGTCTGCTATTCGTGTCACCTCTGGCCCGGCACCGAGATCTCCGAACAGACTACTTCGCAGCCGTGGATCTGGGCCTGGAACTCGAAACAAGACATACCCGTCTTCACCTACGACGCTCATCTGAAGATGCACGTTCATCATGCAGGGGCAGGAGGGTGGGGCAACTTCTACGTTAATATGGCTCGTTCAGTGAACAACTGGCACAGCCCTCCTGGCTTCCCGCCACTTCGCCCCGGCGTCCAGAGTTTGGGCGCCAGTGACAGCCCACGCTTCTCCGTTGCGTACGGGATGTCGTGGTTTACATCAAACCCAATACCCCACCTTCATGGCATGATCATGGCAGCTACCTTCCTCCTGATCTTCCCCGCTGGAGTCGTCGCGATACGGTCTGGTGGGCCCAAGTCGTTCAAATACCATTGGATCGTACAAATTGTTGCATCTTGCCTCATGATTATCGGCTTCTCCCTGGGAATTATGCTGGGACGAACAATCGATACTTTCCATCAGATCCTAGGGATCACACTTGTCGCCTGTCTCGGAGTCCAGAGCGTCCTTGGTTGGCGCCATCACATGACGTTTCTACGTGTTCGTCAACGCACATGGCTTTCTCACGTGCACATTTGGCTGGGAAGAACGATGATTATAAGTGGCTGGAGTAACATCTTGACTGGTCTTATTCTTCGCGGCTATTCGCATTCTATTGTCACGTTGACAAGCGTTATAGTTGGTTCGGAGGCACTTGGACTTACAACTTGGATATTTTGGATCAAGATCAAAGCTGCTCGCGTTAACCAGGCCAAGGTAACGCCTGCAGGGGGGACAAAGAATAGCGATGCCCAGTACTTCGCACTTGGAGAGGAAGATGACTTTGACGATGACAACGCATCGTCGTCAGACATATTGCAGGATGAGGAGTCGAAACCCATGATTGAGAACAGAAATTAGCTGTGAAACAATTAGCTGCGCAGAGCACAGTCTGCTTAGCACGAAAGTGAGATTATGATCTGTTAAATAGTTCAATAAATTTTCACGACTGTTCATTGCCAAAATACTACGCTGCTACATGATCATAGGCGACAGGAAGTACGTGCAAGTCTAAGAGTTTTAACATCCAGGTAACAAAGTCTGGAGAAGTTTGGAGTTTTTAAGTCGCTGTTTTTATATTAATGATGTGCTGTTTCGCACTACACACCATGCTCTCTACTTTCTCTTTGCTATCCCCAGGTAATACATGACTCAAACGGATAGTCGCGAGTGAGATATGAAGAATTTGGGAACGTTTACATAAAATACTTAATTACTCGTTTTATAGAAACAAGTGCATTGTAAAAAAGAATATCAATGTATAACTTGACTAGACTAAGTACTCAAAACCAACCTGAAACTTGGCAGCGAAGCCTATCAAATCATACAGCAGGGTTGCGCGTAAGCAATGTGAGATAGGCATTTTGCGCCATGACCCAAGCCTTGCCCAGACCGCGAGTATGAATTACCATGCTACCTTTGTTGCTCACCCTGCTCCGCAGTGTGAATAGGCGGTAACTGGTGTAACACATCATGGTCGCCGCCATGAAGAGGCTCGCCATTCGGATATGCAGGACCTTAGCATCTTGTTAAGATCATCCTACAGCTTCCACATCGTCTGTCTATTTCAGGGCAATCTCACCTAGCGTAGGGTGAACCAGCAAACCTGGTTCAAACATATTTACGGCTCTCTCAGCAGTCCAGTCTGAGAAAGAGTCCCAATTGATGCAATCGTGCTCCGTCGCGTTCGCGGATGGCTTCTCGGTGTGGGAGTTCCAGTTGTAGGTGATGAGGCCAACATCACCATGACATAGTGCGAACTTGCGAAGAGTGCTGAGGCAGTGTTCTGTTCCAGATCAGACAAGTGATATGGACGCCTTGGGTCTGCTGGACTGCACAAGTGAGGGGTAACTTACCACTATGTACCAGGTTTTTCTGCCTTTGAGTGTCATCCAGATCTGGGAAATAAATCTCTTGGTACAGATGCTTGTGTATCCACCTCTAGTCATGATCAGTCATTAGTATCAGAAAAGAAAAGAAAAGGTTTACGGACTCTCTTACAATACAGTGAATCTCGTGGAAGATGTTTAGCGATCCGACATACCCAGATCCGTCTGGAAGGGCAACTGCGGTGTCGAGTCGGCCAAAGTGCTCGATATCTTCCTTCGAAATACGGATGTTCATATCTGCACGCTGTCAGTACTAGTCCAATAAATATCATGTATCAACTTACTCTTCAACAAGTCATTCCATGCCTTCTCAAGCTCTGGTCTTGGGTATCCCACGTACGGTTCCGCCAAACCGTCCCCGGAAGGCCAAGGGCCTAGTTTCCATTCAAGCACACTATTTGCCGGAGCTTTAACTATGGTTAGCAACAGCTTTAACATCGGCTTTGACAGACATTATGAATACAAATCTCTGGCCTACAGTATTGAGAGGTTCTGCGAAACGTTTTACGCAAGTTGGAGTGAGAAGAGGCAAGAACGGCCATCGAAGTGAAGTACATCAGGAAGAGCGCAAGATGAACGCAAATGGTACAAGCGTGCCTGTTCCAGAATGATCTTCTCTTCTTCAAATGAGCAACCTCTTGCCCAAGAAGCCCGTCATCCTCGCTCAACCCCTCTGACGATTTTCTCGGCTGGTAGGTCTTCTCAGAAGTTTCGGGAGCCATAGCTGAGTTAGACGTCTCGTGATGCGGATCCATTTACGGCGACCCGTTGTGTAAGCGCAACTCAGTGTTGATCTCTTAATACAAGAGAAGAAAAAATCATGCGTGCGAAGCAAAAGAGACTCCCATGGCCAACATCAATACGCTATGCTCTCCCTGGCCTCTGGTTTATTCACCTGTAAGGGATACACGAGCACGAGTGGAATGACTTTCGCTTGTCCATTCTGCCGGCTTGTAAATTTGTCCTCCGTGTCACCTTTTACAATACAGCATATCTTACCTTGCGTCACGCCCCACAGCTTTCTCGGCGTGTCAAGGTCGGGTCTACAGGCCTTGATGCTACATGCACGATAACAATCGCTTCGGCGTCCACACAGTACGCTCCCTGACTTGACAGTCGCGGATGCGTATAATTCCCACTAAAATGGCCTGTCAGCAGCCGCGGCTTGGCCATGCACGGTGATCGCGCTTACACGCCATCGTAGGATCTAATGCAGTGCATGAGGCTCCTTAAATCCTTCCGAACATGAGTACCCCACCCTGTTACTGTGGCTTGACCTGTGAGTGTGGAAAATATGAACCAATAGCCGAGTTCATGGTTATCATTTGGCCAAGTCGTAATCTGTCTCACCTCTACCCTAATTGTTTTACATGTATCTTTCTTATCGAGTCTTGCTCGGACAACAATCTATTTGACTATACCTTGTATCTGCTTCTGTCGTGCTTTCATGCACGCAGCTAGTTAGTACAACCGGCCTTGACTCATCGTGATTCATTGAAGGTAAATAATTGTGAGAAATATGCCGTCTTAGAAACAAGTGCTCACAATGTATCTTCTAGGTTAGTTTGTAGTATTCCTAGCGGCCAGACCGCTACGTACTCCAGTGGCTTTTAGAAATGCAAGACACGCGTTTCATATGTGGGAAATATATAGGTGCAGCCAGTTCTGAGAGACTGGCGATCGTCCTTTTCCCCGACATCATATACAGTATACAGATGCTATACTTGATCTATAATTCCGTGGGGTTCGGACCCTACTATCCTAGATTTCTTGATGCTTCGGAGATAGCCAATGAGCTTCTTCCGTGATAATGTAGCACCCAGGCCATTCCCCCCCCCCCTCCTTTTTTTTTCCATAGTATTATTTGTTTCTGAGCGTGTCTAAGTGAGCTTGCAGCATCTTCGGCTTTAACAATTTCACTGCGAACCGAGACTATGTTAAAACTAGCCTTCTATGACTTTGCAGCACAAGCTGAGCGTACCGTATCTCAAATCCTTCATGGTGATTGCATGGACTGTCAGAACCCAATTTCGCTTCCCCGGCTGACGAGGAACAATGAAGATAATCAAGCAGTGGATGAATATCGATGCGGCCGTTCCAGCGGAACAGCAGACAGTTTAGTTCCACCTCCCTTAGAGGATTGCGGGTCTCTCCTTACATGCCATCTACAGCTGCACAGTCAATGCTTCGTGGAGACGAGATCGTAGTCACAAGTTTTCGGATGCGTTGTCACTTATTTCCCGGGTGACAGTCTCCAGGGCGCGTTCGCCTAGAACCGCCTATGACATTGCGTGGAATCGCAACTGTTGCTATGGTTAGCCCTGTGGGGTGATTGCGTTGACGACGTGAGTTTCAATCTCATCCCACTTCTGAATACGCCAATAGTGAACCAAGTATACCGATGGTCCTTGACAGTAGTCCTGTTGGATCTGGAGTTGTGATGGCCGTATCTTGACTCATTATCCTCAAGAGCTCTCTGAAAGCATAAAATCAGGCCGCGACGGCGCCTTTTCGTTCGATTCGAGTCAAGAACATCAGCCTCATCTCCTCAAACAGTCTTCAATCATCCTGAACCACATTGAGGTATTCGCCCATTTTTTACACGTCACAACCAATCATTAGTCGATATCTTTCGAAATCAGTCAACATGAAGGCTTCCATTCTCATCTCCCTTGTTCCCTATTTTGTCGCTTTCGCGGCTGCCGGTCCGATCTCCTTGAAGCGTGGTCAGGCTGACGAGGCCACTGCCTACGTGGTTGATAAGCGTGGCCAGGCTGACGAGGCCACCGCCTATGTCGTCGACAAGCGTGGCCAGGCTGACGAGGCCACCGCCTACGTCGTCGATAAGCGTGGTCAGGCCGACGAGGCCACCGCCTACGTCGTCGATAAGCGTGGTCAGGCCGACGAGGCCACTGCATACGTGGTTGATAAGCGTGGTCAGGCCGACGAGGCCACTGCCTATGTCGTCGACAAGCGTGGCCAGGCTGATGAGGCCACTGCCTATATCGTCGACAAGCGTGGCCAGGCTGACGAGGCCACTGCCTACGTCGTCGACAAGCGTAGCCAGGCTGATGAGGCTACCGCTTAGTAAGTTATCTCTGACTTTGTAGCATTACTAAGAGATTTGAAGACTAAGATTTTATTACTGCTAGTGTTGTCGATTAAGTAAGCATAGGAAATCGCGGCCGCTTCTTGTCTTTATTTCTTGGAATGATTCCAGTGCTAGGAACATTCGGGAGCGCAATCTGAGGTGAAAGATAACAGGTCACTGTCTGCGTTGCTTGGAGTTGGATGGGGGACGAAACTGTTGAAGGAATTGAGCGGGGACTGGAATTGTGGCACGAGTCAAAGTCATGATTAGTAGAGGAAGTCTAGCCTGTAGCAGGAAATATCAAACGCATTACTTAAATGCGATTAACAAATATGATCACATTAAGTATATTATGGGCTCGGTGCGACCACAATCATTTAGCTACTTGTAGAGTTTTGAGTTTGGTCTTCCCTTATGGTTTTGTGAACTTTCTTATTGCTCTCGCGAATGCCGGATAATAAGTAAATCGATATTTATAGCAGCGCTTATCATTTTACTCTGACCGCACATGCAGCTCCGATTCGTATTCTATGCTATAACTACTGCAAGCATTAATTTATGAAATCACGATATTCACATCTCAATTCAAACCTTTAAATGAGATGAATATATTGTCCTCTGTTAAAGTTGCGCAACTTGTGCGAGTTTTAAAATCTTGCTTAACATTTTCCTGAAAATACTGTTTCTCTCGACATGTAATTACTTAGTCAACAAGTCTTTCAGAAAAGGTGCTAAGAAAAAATTACCAGCATAGCATTAATGCTACCATTTGCGTTTTAATATGTTTTCTATATTTCGTTAAATATTAGCCGATGTTAATTGAATCTCAGTCCCCTGACTAGACGTGAAGTTATTGGCTCTAAACTAGACAAGGCAGATGTGGCCAAACGTTTGCTCAATTTGTTACATGGTGTTTTCAAAAGGTTGAAAGCACAACCTTTCTTGATCATGAGGTTAATCATATTCTTCAATGCCGAGTATCCGCATTCTGCTACTTCATTTCTTCACTAGCATGCTCATAAAGGCAAAAACAATCTTGGCGTTGTGTTCTGGCTTTATTTCCAGAGCATTTCCTAACTCTGTCAGCAGACCCCAAGTCTCAGTCGCCTGTTTTGTGCATTCCGGTCAGTCAGCGAGCACGAGATACGCCCGACCGTTGTGTCGTGTTCAGAGTGCATGTTGGCTTACATGTTGCTTGAACAAATTTTTATGTCCTCTCGTAACCTCATACGCGTCTTTGCTGGCGAAAATAGACTCCAGTCTGCTGAGAACATCGCGGCAGCCCTCCTCCTCAAGTCCAGCCAGACTTAACGATCGCATCTCGTCAATGAGGATATCTTCTGCGTTATGCATGATCCCCTCGTGATAGCTGTCCCGTTCCTGCGTGTCCCAGCTCTTGGCGCTCTCATGGAGTGCGGCGAGCATTCGTTTGAGATGACGCTTCTTAGACAATGCCTGAGCCGAGGAGAGGGCGGACCCTGAGGGAAAGATCGAAGTGTAGTATTCCGTTATCATGGAGTCCACGCTGTCGAATCCGGCTTCATCGATAGCCTCGAGGACTTTTTCCAGGCGCGTGACTTTGTCATTGTGGGTGCTGGGTTGGACGAGCTCCTCTTTGTCCGCATGAGGCGCCGACCCGGCCTGTGCGACAGGTGGCCTTACGGACTGTTCATTTGAGGCACGGTTCCTGTGACCTTCAGCGGCAACATGGATGACTCGTGGAGGCCAGCTGCTTGCATTGGACTTGTTAGATACTGGCGACACGTGACCGTAGAATGTCACATTGGCTTGTTGATCCAACCTTTGATCGTGCTGGTCCGACTTGAGTGGCGACGAACTCATCTCGAGAGCTGTTGGTGAGAGTGCGCCAGCATCGTCAAACGAGATTCGATGACCAAAGTTTGAATTGTAATCAGCCCCCATTAGTCCTTCCGAAGTCCGCTTGGGTATGACTCGCCTTTCGGGATCTAGGGGCAGCAACGGATTGCCGAAAGCAGTCATACATTGTGTAGATATTCGGCTCGACGCGCTGTCGGAATCCAAGGTGGGATTGGAACTTTGATAATCTGGACTTATTGTTGAAGTCCACATGCCTGAATTCACTTGATGCAGATCGAGTATCGGTAATGATACATCTATCGCAAGGTCGGCACTGTCATGTCTTGTAAGTGATATGCTAGGAAACCTCGCCGCGTGGATTGTTGCGAAACTTGCATCGGACTGGTTGTGTATAGACCGTGGTAGCTGCCATCGCCTAGCGAAAACTGACGGACATGTTGAATGTCCTCTCCACTGCTTTCGTTATTGCTCCTTCGTGATTCTTTTCCTCGAGATTCCTCACGTAGCTGGCTTTCGGTAGCCATCAAAGTTTCCTGACTTTGGTTGCTAGAGGGGGAGATGGAAGAGTTGCGAAATGATCTCATTTCTGTATCAAGTGAAGGGTTAGTTGTGTGCTGAATTAAGTCCTGGGGCTTGATCTGCGCTTACTGTCTCTGTGCTTTCTCTGTGCCAAGCGATTCTTCTTTCTAGCAGTTGCAACAGCATTGTCCTCAAGCTCGAAAGCTAAATGCAAAGGCGTTGAGTGCGACATAAGAACACTGTAGGTAACTCAAGATAATTGGGTTTAGTGGAGTGACTTTTCTATTTCAAACTACGCACGAATCAATGTAACAAGAGCTTATGGGGCCATCTGGGTCTCTATACAAGCGGGGTAATGACTTCAATATTAAATAGCGAATAAACATGCGCTACACTATGCTTACGAGCAAGTAATATAGATAAAGGATGGATAAAAATCTGAAGGATTTTGTTTAACCCTTTTCATAATGCAGATTATGCACTTTAAAGTACGCATGCAGCTTATGAAGAATGAGAATGTCATGATTTTGATATGTATCGGGAATCAGTCGATTATAACCCCACTTTTATCCGCACCGTTTGAGCTAACAGAAAACAGGCTTAGCTTTAGTCGAAGCCGGACATTTTTTGATACCTTAGCACGAAGATGGGGCGCATCGTGCTTCCGACCCGATGGCTCGCACGGGCAGTTTATTGTCCCAGGTTTTAGCCGAGAGCTCCAGCGGCCGCCAACACCGCTATTTTCAGCCTTGTGCAGGATCGCAAACAGAATATGGGGACGGCAGAAACCCGCTGTGATCCTAACCCTTCCCTCCCTTTTCTAATCTATGTTGAGATAGCAGGGCATAGGGAGAAGAGGTTGGGTAGGGCCAGGTATGTTGGAGCAGAACGTTCTCGGCTCTAGCTGGGTTGCCATGCATGGACTCTTGGGGGGGTTGGCCGAGGCCGGCTGGAAAACTCGCCTCGAAATCTGGATTCCGAGATTCCTCATCACGCCGAGGCGGGCGCGAAGCTGACCAGCCGATGAGGATTGATCAGCCTGAGCAGATCATACAATCCAAGCCCCTCCAGGTTAGCCAAAGGCGCCACGCCGGTGATGCCATAACACCCTAGCCGACAATAGCCGATGCAGAAGGAAGAGCGACAAGGAGTGTGTGAGATTATAAGCGCCCTTTTCAAAGGAAGTTCAGTTATCAGCATCTTCTCAGCTAGCAGCACCTTTTATATAGAGGGGGGGGGCGGGGTTGAGGAATTTTTTATGCCCACCCCTGCGTCCCATGCTTGGCTTTGGGAGTCTTGCCTTTATACACGCGCGCACACAGACACACACAGACACACACAGACACACACAAACAAACACAAACAAAGGCATACATTTACATCACACCATCCAAGACGAGGCAATGCGCGACGGGTACGGAGACTTCGTGAGTAACGATAGACATCTATTCTCGATAGTGATGCCTGATCTCCGAATTGAGATACCAGTACATGGTATGATGATGGTCAGGACCCAGGACATTACTCCTAAGCCACAGGGAACATTCTTGAATGGCTAGTAGGTGATAAAGCTGTATTAGCACAGTGAAAAGCCTGTTTTTATCCCATAAGCAGCTTCATAATACTTACATATAATAACTGAAGATAAGAAGTATGAGTTGGAAACTACAAATCATTATGATCTGCCGGTTTGGCTATTCAAACATCGAAAGAAACATTGTCTGGCCCCGAAGTTATTATGCATTCGGTTCCACTATTATTTGAATGTCATGTCGACTCTCCCCGGAGGAGTCAATAGCCTAGATCAGCTGTGATGGTTGCTGGAGGTGATGACTGAGACCTGGTTTCCTGTTCTGTGTGATCGCACAAACACTGCAGCGCTCTATTATCACAAAAGTGATGACCACAACAGCACCGATAACTATCGGGGTTGCTATTTCATGGAGGCAGACTTGAAAGATTTCGACCACTCATTCGTCACCTCAGCAGGCCGCGGCAATAGATCCGCAACAGAGGTTCCTGCTCGAGATGTCTTACGAGGCTATTGGAAAAACCGGCTTGACACTCGATTATGTCGCTGGCTCCGATATAGTTGTCTATATAGTAAGAATTACAACGGATTTTGAGGGGAATAACTGTCGGGGAAAAGGACGATCACTAGTCTCTCAGAACTGGCTGCACCTATATATTTCCCACAATAACTACAGAGACCCAGTCAAACTACCAGTATATTATGTCACTGGGGTAGCGAAGGCCATTATGTCGAACCGTATTTCCCATGTCTTCAATATGCATGGCCTATCAATAACAATTGACACAGCCTATTCTGAAGGACTAGTAGTCGCCCAGCATGTCTTTCTGACCTCTCGCAACGGCTAATGCAGTGCGGCCGTGGTTGCCGACGCCACCGTGACGATGTAGGTGGCTTCCTTTTGCAATCCCTTCCCGCTTCGCTGCAGCTGCAAGGTGACAAACACCTTGTTCAGAACTCCCCGCTAATTTCCCGATCAATTCATTTAGACTATCCGTTGAATATGCAAATAGGGACTCGGAAGACCATCTCCGCATGAGCAACCTACCCATCATCAATGATAGCGGTAGAAGCTACCTATTCGACAGTTGTGGTGATGGTTATGGACGTGGCGAAGCATATGTCGTGCTAATATTGAAAATCTGTCGACAATGCGACCAGAGACGGCGATCCTATTAGAGAAGTAATCCGCAGTACGACCGTGAGGGAGGATGGCTTCACACCTGCTAGGATTATGTACCCTCTTTAATATAAGGTAGTCTCACAGCATGATAACCTATCCTCTTGATCTTCTACCAGCTTCTCAATATTGTATACATCAGAGACTTTCGTACGTTCAATGCTAACGTTGGAATGTCAAAGGGCGCTGCTCAAAGAGCAACTCATCCGCGCTCCTTATGCGCGGACTAGGTTGTCCCCGCTGGCGAACCTTCAAACACTCTATCTCTGTAATCAAGGCATGTTCAACCATTTCGTCACTATATTTAGCCAAGATTTAGGACGTGCTTTACGTTAAGTTTGATGGCGCAGACATACTGGCTAGTGACTTAGAAGAGTTGATAGTCATCTCGAAAGTCTTTGTTAAGAAAAATACGAGCGATACTATAACGCCACGTATGTCCATCAAAATATTTGGCTTTAGCGAAACGAAGTCACATGTTATTCTCAAGTGGGCACCGCTTCAACTCAATATTATCACGTTACTTCCTGAGCCTGGTGTGACAAGTCCTCGTCTGTTTAATTTTTCTGCCAACTCTTGTCAGGGAAAACCCCTAACCCTGACCTTCTGTGGGAAAATATGTAGGTGCAGCCAGTTCTGAGAGACTGGCGATCGTCTTTTTCCCCGACACCTTTTTCTTCTATAAAGCCACAACTTCTGTGCTTTTCTTTCTTCATCTTCTTCCAGATAATCTTTCCAATCCATTCTTTCTATGCTCACTGAGGTCCGTATTTCCCCCACAACTATGAGGTTTCACCTACAAAGATAATGCCAGCCTATCAAGCTTGGCTAGAGCAGCATCCAAGCATCTCCCTAAAATATCTGCTTTAACCCTGATTTTCGCTTTTGTAAGATGAATTATTGGATATTGGATCCATCCTAATAAGTAGCTTTTGTTACTTGTGACTGTAATGAGCTCTGTATTAACCGGGGTATAATTCTGCTAGATCTCAACCCTCTTTTGACTCTGGTAACGATCAGTTATGGCAAATCCAGGATCGAGGTGAGCTCGTCTGGAACATCTTGCGCTCGACTGATAGCTCTGTCGCTCATCCAAGCGCCTATCGTGATCAAGGCGTTAATAATTGTTCTGCAATTCTCGCCCCTCTTGGGTCCACGCCTTCATCTCAGCCTAGGACGCCTCTAGTTTCCGAGCCCGTACCTATGCCCTTCCACCCTTCCGTGTTTGGATTCTACGAGTGACGATTGTGGTGGTAGGTCAGGTCGCTCATCGACGTGGCAACACTAGATACAATGACAGCCGGGCAGCGTTGCTGCCAGCATCCAAATCCGCTGTGCTAGATTCTTAGGCGCTTTTTTTAATATTTTTTTTTATTCCTAAACACCGGCCCTAATATCAGACGGCGAGGTCCAGGCATCGGGCGGTGGGGGATCCGCAGGGTAGGATCGCGGACGAATTAAGCTATATTAAAGACATGGACAACAGGGTTGTCCAATAGATATTGCTTTAGTAATAATGATGAATATCAATCCGATTCGCCTGGTTAGGCAGTTGGCAACGTGATGCCCACAGGCGCGCGCGCATCAGTAAACTTTGTAGCGCCTTGGCATGCAGCGTTCCACTCGGTCCCCCTGCATAAGTTTACTTTCCATATCTACGCAGATTTATATTGTGCTGCCATGCCAGTATGCTATTATATATTATAGTATCTGCATGCTTAAGCCCAAATTGCTGCAAGGTTCATCCGTTTTCAATCTCGGGAACTTCTAGGAACAGGGGGGATTCGCCGCGAACCACGTTTTCATCAATGGACTCTGCGCAACGTGAAGTGACATGGTACGGCGTACTATGGTACCAAAAATACCGAACATTGGTCCCTGCTGTGACTTGGCTCGGACCAGTATTTCGGCACTCAGCCCACGAGCCAGCGGAGATAGCCGACGGTGTGAAGTAACGATCACCTTGCTGATCTGTCGTGTCTAGATTACTGGCAGAGCCTGGTCCGGATGACCTTCCGTTACTGTGACTTTAAGGCAGAGCATTCACGTAACCCATGATGTACAAATCCAGTGTGTATGACAGACGTATCCTATTAAGTGAGAGCGTGTTAAATAAGTCTAGAGGGGTCGTGGGCTCAACGAACTTTGAAGCATGTGATGCTCGTGCGACGGTCCCTGTGGGTCACCGTTGTCCAGGTTCACGAGTAAAAAGATGTCGAAATAGCTAGCTACTTCGTCGATCGACCATCGAGATCCACTGGACCCGGTTTGGCCGGCCTACAGAAAAGTTAGTTTTATGAAAGGATTGTGCAGCCCTTGGCCGAGCTGCTTTTTGATAGCACACATGTGCGTCGAATAAAGCCACATAGCAAGTGCCATATATATCAGCAGTCATTTCTCCATCTACATGCGGGTCTCCATTTTCTCAGTCATCTGAGTTCATCCTACAGGACAACATTGCCCTTCTCAAGATGCGGTCACTCCTCTACGGATGGTATTGGCTCCAGGCTCTCGCTGCGTCGACTGCCGTCGATGCGGCGTCTTGTCCCTTTGCCGGGCAGCAGCAAGCAAAGTCAGCTTCACCGAGAGATCATCATGCATTGAGCCGCCGTACAGATAATTCTACGAGCACTCCCTTCGGTACATGCCCGGTCAAAAGCGACGTCGCAGGCGGGGGAACAAGGAGCTGGGACTGGTGGCCGTGCAAGCTCAATCTCCATGTTCTCCGCCAGGGTACTGCCGAGTCCAACCCCTATGGCGGCGACTTTGACTATGTATCAGCGTTCAACTCACTTGACTGTAAGTCTCCTTTCCCTAGGAGGAAAACAAGTAGGAGTCTTTGTTCGCTGACGATAATGCTCTCCAACAGTTGACGCAGTCAAGGCTGACCTGCGGGCCTTGCTCACAGAATCGCAAGACTGGTGGCCAGCCGACTTTGGATCCTATGGTGGACTGTTCATACGCATGGCCTGGCATAGCTCCGGAACGTACCGTGCTTTCGATGGTCGAGGAGGCGCAGGCATGGTATACAGATCCTCTTTGGTCGCACATTTAAGGGTGCTATGCGCTAACTCGTTTGCCTTTAGGGACAACAACGCTTCGCGCCTCTCGAGTCGTGGCCTGACAATGCAAATCTGGACAAAGCGCGACGTCTGGTATGGCCCATCAAGCAAAAATATGGCAGGAAGATCTCGTGGGGAGACCTGATCGTTCTGGCCGGAAACGTAGCCTTGGAGTCCTTCGACTTTCCGACATTCGGGTACGGTGGAGGCCGCGTTGATACCTGGCAAGCGGACGAGGCCATCTACTGGGGGTCCGAAACAGAATGGTTTCCCGAGGGCGACGATCAACGGTACAATGGCAGCACCGACATCTACGCCCGAGCAGACGAGCTTGAGGTGCCGTTAGCCGACACGAACATGGGACTGATTTACGTGGACCCTATTGGACCTCATGGTATTCCCGATCCCAAGGCATCGGCACTAGATATTCGCACTACGTTCGGTCGCATGGGAATGGATGATCAAGAGACCGTTGCCTTGATCGCCGGCGGGCATGCGTTCGGTAGGTCGTCTGGAGACGGAGGCATGGGAATAGATTGATGCACGGAGTAAACTGACAGTCTATTCAGGCAAGACACATGGAGCTGCGAGCAGCACCGATTATGTCGGACCAGCACCGGATGCTGCTAGTATTGAAGACCAGCTACTTGGTTGGGCCAATAGTTACAACTCTGGTGCCGGTCCCGATGCTATAACGTCTGGCATAGAAGTCGTGTGGACCAAAACGCCAACAAAATGGAGCAACGACTACTTGCACAGCCTGTTGGGAAACACATGGACCCTCCAGACAGGCCCCGGTGGCGCATGGCAGTGGATTGCGTTGAACGGCACTAAGGACTACCCAAGTCCCTTCTCTAATACTACGTTTAATCTGCCGAGGATGATGACTTCTGATCTTGCTCTGAGAGAAGATCCGATTTACTATAACATCTCTATGATGTATATGAACAATTTTACGCAACTCACCCAGGACTTCGCTAAAGCTTGGTAAGTGCTCATTGTCCCCCGGCTCAGAGGATTCATTTTGGGTCTTCATCTTTCTGAGATCATGAATCACAACTGGCATAGCATTATGTGGCATGTGACTGACGTTTCTGACAGGTTCAAATTGACTCACCGCGATATGGGCCCGCGATCTCGCTACTTAGGCCCCGAGGTACCAGCCGAGAAGCTTATTTGGCAGGACCCTTTGCCCGAGTCGAACGGCACAACGCTCAGCGACTCTGATATCTCGTCTCTGAAACAGCAAATTCTAGATTCAGGCTTGAGCCGGTCAGAGTTAATTTCCACCGCCTGGGCGTCAGCGTCCACATTCCGGCACACAGACAAGCGAGGCGGTGCGAACGGTGCACGTATCCGCCTAGAACCTCAAGTTAGCTGGGCCGTCAATACCGGCTCTGGCACGAACCTGTCCAAGGTTCTGAGCACGCTTGAGACGATACAGAGCTCCTACAGCACTGGCTCGAAACAGGTCTCTTTGGCAGACTTAATTGTGCTGGGTGGGAGCGCTGCGGTCGAGCAGGCCGCTCACGATGCGGGCTTCGCCAATGTGACGGTACCATTCCTCCAAGGTCGCGTCGATGCTACTCAGGACCAGACCGATATCGACACATTTGGATATCTGGAGCCACAGGTCGACGGGTTCCGCAACTACGGCCAGGGAACAGCTCGTGCTAGGACTGAAGCAGTCTTGATTGACAGAGCAAACCTGATCGGCTTGACCCCTCCAGAACTGACAGTTCTGATTGGGGGCCTGCGAGTTCTGAACACGAACTATGATGGGTCGAGCCACGGCGTCCTCACGGATACGCCAGGCCACCTGACGAACGACTTTTTCGTGAATCTCCTCGATATGAAGACAAAATGGTCTGGTATCGATGGAGATGAGGTTTTCCAAGGAACCGATCGATCAACTGGAGCGCAGAAATGGACTGCCACTCGAAACGATCTTATCTTCGGCTCTCATGATGAGCTGCGAGCTCTGTCAGAAGTATATGCAATGGCTGACTCGGGAGAGATGTTCGTCCAAAACTTTGTAGCTGCTTGGAACAAGGTGATGAACGCGGATAGATTTGATGTGGAAACCTAATAGAGTTGAGAGCCACATGCATGGCATACGGTGGTCGGAAAAGAAAGGAGGGTTAAGTGGGCAGAAATTAGACGGACAGACTTACCAGAGAGAAGAAGCGGAGTCGATTAAAGCCTCAGTCACTTCAAAAAAACCCTTGTTCCAGCAACATTTTCAACTTTCGATTGATTGCACTTTGCGTCCTCCGTCTTCAGAGTCAGCGAATTATCGAAATTCACATTTGCAATCATCAATAAACTCAAGTCACGATGAATCAACTGGTCTTCCTACGTGACACCCTCGCAGTTGCACCTCATCGTTTCACTGGCATCACATACACCCCTCCAGACGGTACTATACTGGGGGGAGGGAAAATCTCGCAAGTATGTGCGGACGCAAATTTGAGTATTCGCCTGTTCAATAAACTCAAGATTCCGGAGTTGGATTGACGAATGGCTCCAAGGATCGATCCCACCCCAGGCCTCAAGGAACTAGGCGAGAGGAACTATCGAGTCAAGCTCGTTCAACCCTGTGGATTTGTGGGAGAGGTCATTACAGTTTTGTTCGGGAATTGAGACTCTTCATATCTCAAGCTCTCAATTCTATCTGCTTATGATATTGCCAATGGAATTCTCGTCCGATACTCCAGCTTCAGAACAGTTGGATGAATGGCGACAATCACTAGCTGACACGAGAAGACAAGCGCAAAAATACGCCACAAGCCAGGCTTGCACATCATCGATTCTGCATGCATAGCTCCTCCGGAACTCTGACCGTTGTCCTCCCTCCTCTCCTATAAATAGAGATTGTGTGTCTTTGGCTTGAAGACACTGCTGATAAATATGCATTTCCCCTCTATCCTTGGGATGCAGAAGCTGGGGTTTCCATTCTCACCAGAGTCCTTTCCGAAAGACCTCAATACATCTGCATCAGTTATACCTAGGGGGATAGAAGCTGCACGATTGCACACGCATCATGGAGGTGGACTGGGAAATTCTGTGTAACACTAAATCCGGTATCAAAAAGCTGTTGAGACTTTGTAACAACGCGTTCAAGCACTCAAATGTCGGTATATCTGGTTTGACCTAGTATGCATATCACAAAAGGTGAGCGTTTCTGAGCTCGCCGAAATTGCGCGTGGCAAAATTAACTGGCAGTCACTTGTTTTTGTGCGAGGGCCAGTGAGGCACTAGGCCCAACTACCGCCAGGCCCCCTCTGCCTAGATAGCCTCACCCAGCTGGCTGTTTTTCCCCTCTGTTCTTTTCCTGCTTTCTTTTCTTTCGATAGCACTTAATACAGTTATGTTCATAGTTCTTCCTAATGCAAAATCTTGCGTGGCTTGGCTGAATCACATCCAAGACTAGACAGCGGAGCGAGCTACTCTAGACTTCATCAACCAATTCTACCTGGATTACTCGACGCCCGCTGAGCAATACGTGAAAGTCCCTCTCGCAACTAATATCAGCCTCAATGCCTCAGCTCCGTTGAGATTACTCACTTATCTTGACCTTCAGCCAATGCTATCTGCAATGGGCGAGAAGATCAAATCCTTCCTATGAGTTTTCAAAGACAGTGATGAAGGGTTGCACCACCAGAGAAAGTTAGAACACGAGCGCCAGTACCGACAAGATGAAGTCAAAAACCTCCAGTGAAACCCATCTATTTAGTTCTCCTCTATATAGACACTACAAGAAGCGTATCTTCGCCCCGATATGGTTCTCGACGATAGGACACAGCAACCACTTACGGGTAGTTTTAGCAGCATCTTCAAATCTATGGATGTTATGCATTTATAGTACCATGCTTACTTTCCGGCAGTTTAATAAGGCTAGCCTCCGTGGGCTGGATCATAATACAATGACATTGGTCAGCGATAATACTATTATCCACAGATAGGTGTTGACTTGGACACTAGAAGTATCGAGGAGTTTGATAATTCGACAAGCTACTATACTCGCCGCAAATTATAGCCTTTTCACGTCGTCAATACCCTGTCTCAGCTGTATGGTTCACATACGTAAGTGAGTATACGATAGGGAAGCCGGCGATATTTCTCAGCAGATCAAAAGACAATCGAAGCGTTTAAAGGCTTTTGTCGTTAACATATCTCGCAGCTCTGGTGTTATAATCTAGTTACGAGATCCTGATTATTACCCCTTGGAGTTGACGAAGATCGGTTGTTACAGATTAGAGGTAGAGGAATGGGTAGATTCGCAGCTACTTAACTAGCCACCTTCTAAGACGGTGAGATCAACAAATACATAATGAGTATATTTTCCTTCTTCTTTTGGGGTTTTCTTTAACAAAAGCAAGTAGGAATTCAAATGATCTAATAAGCCCTGGTTGATTCACTCAACCTAACCCACTCTTCTTCTCTTCAGATGTGCCTAAATTAGAGGCCTTATAGACTCACATCGATTTCCAAGCCCATTCTGAAGATTGGTAGTAAGCGTTTGAGCCCAACGGCCTATCCAGCCGTCTCGTCCATTCTCGCTGTCCTCGATAAAGCTCACTCTTTCTTTCCACCATTCCAAATGCGTCTCGGCCAGTGCCCCGCCATCTTTGGACTTGAACAAACCAGCGCTTACATCCATAAGATCGGGACGCTCTAGATTCCTCCAGAATGCTGTGGCTCCGCAACGAGAGCAGAAATGGCGGAAGACACCAGGCGAGGACTCGTATTGAGAAAGAAGACTGAAGCCTAAACCTGTTGCGCCGCCGAGATGGTTGATGTCGAGCTCACGCCACTCTTGACCTGTCGGCAGATCAAGACGAATGAAGATGTTCTTGCGCGGGATGAAGGCCCAGGTCTGGATCTCGAAGCCTGTTATCAGTCTGCATGACCGACATGCGCAGGCACCAGCAAGGTATCTGAGTTGACCAGATTTTGTTCGTATCCACCATTTTTCGTCGTCCGTATTTGCTAGAACGAAATCCGGGGTTCTTGCAAAGGGCTCGAGCAGGTCCGAATAAGGCGACCATGGAGCTCGATCTCCTTCAAGGTCTAATTCATCCGCCTGGCGGACCCTGAGCTGTAATTGGCCGCAAGCACAATTACCTTGCAAGTCACTCGGTTGTACAGGAGGAGATGTCGAGATTGCGTCTCCGAACGGCCCTGGGAACAGATACTTGAGGAGCCCGCCGTCACTAGCGCATGACTTGATCGGTGTCGCCGAAATCACCTGAGGTTCTGGTGGCGACTCAATGATGCTTCCTGTAGCGACTAACCATTGACACTCATCCGCCTCAAATGCGCTGCGACTGCGGTCGCTTTGACTCTCGGTAGTACTAGAGGTCTTATATATCTGCCTGAAGAGGTGACAGCCACAAGTTGCGCAAAACCATCGTCGAGACGCCTCGGGTTCATCGACACAGACGCAGTCAAACCATCGGAGTCCGTCGATTATGCGTGGTGAGAGGACGGTGAGATACGAGACGAGTAGAGTGCCTGAGCTGTGGCGACATGATTCACAGTCGCAAAAGTCGATGACGGGATTCATACTCCCTCCTACCTCTACCCGGCGCAGCTGGAGACTTTGTCGATGCTCTCCACAGTGGCACGTTATGGTGAGTGAGGCAGATAGCTCCTCGAGCTTGTCGCCTTCCGGGCTGTTGTGCGAAGCTGCCCCATAAGGCTGCTCTCTGAATTGCTCCATTGAGAATGTTGATCCTTTTTTGGGTAGGTAGGGGGGGGGGGAAAAGTTATCGGAACAAAATGTGGTTTATGAAGGCTGTGACATTTGTAATGTGACAACATGTTATAAAAGCGGAGGATGAGGAGTCGGGGTTTACCAGTCTATCGCTACAAGTAGGATAGTGCGGTCCACGTGAACACTAAGGGGTAAGTCGAGTGCGGTACGAGACGGGGAAGTCGGTGCCGGGTAATAAAGAGTTGACAGAGGATGGAGGGTACTAGCCTTAACTCGTGTAATAGATTCATATTCTCTACTTAAGTAATCAGCACGATATTAATCAGCCGACCGAACTTCTCTCCTCTTACCTTACGAGTTAGTCCTCTACGGGCTTTATGAGGTCCCTGCTCTCTTCCAGGCGTTTTCAGAATGGCGGAGTATCAACTCCACCTCTAATACAAATGGATCCGTTACCATCGTCGTGACTCAGACGTATGCTCTAGTAGGATTTTTTTATATTACCACAGCGGCTTAGAGGCCGGCTTATTTCAACTCTTTGTCAGATATCCCTAGGCTCTATTCTCCGGCGATTCTGCTAGAATCCGCCATACAAACCGGATTAGATGGCCCATGCTTTATCGCTGAATCAGTTAATGCTAAGCTATGCTACTAATTAGCTATTTAGTTCTAGAGTAAGCCCCTATTCCAGACTTGGGATTCCATATAAACTAGGGTTTATATATATTAAGAGTAGGAATATATATATAGAAAATAGAATATATATTATTGCTGCAAGTATTATGGTATAACCCATCCAATATGCAGGTCACAAACAGGTTACAGATAAACAAGAACCAGATATCAAGAACCTAATATTCTGACAAAACACTGATTATATAATCCAGGGTTAGGATTACAGGTTCCACTAAGCAGGGATGAACTGCGAGGATTGCAAGCAGTCCTATTAGTATAATCTTAGACTGCAGCTATTGCTATCAACTCTTATAATCTATACTAAAGAGCTGGATATATAATTATATATTTATTATTATTAGATAGATTTTATATATAGCTTTTTAGTTATTAATCTAAGTATTTATTTGTTCTATAATTGGATAGCTCTAAAAGCAGTGAATATTTATATATTTATCAGAATTTATATATTTCTATATTCAAGGATTTATATTTTGATATTGCTTTTATTAATATAAATCTAATTAATATTTAGAAATCTAAAGATAATTATAGTATTTATTATATTTTGATAACTCTTATTTAAGAATAATTTAGTATATATTCTTTGAGCAATATAGAAATATAATAGCTCTTTAAATCCTAATTAGATGTAATGAGCACTGCAGTAATCCTAAGATTCCTAAGTACTGATTGGGTTTATGCTAACAAAAGCGATATCGAAGTGTAAGTCCTTGAATACGGAAACATATAAGTCCTGATGAGAGTGTAAATGTTCACTGCCTTTGGGGCTATTCAGTTGTATGACAAATAAATACTTAGATTGATAACTGAAGAGCTATATACCGAATCTATCTAATGGTAATGAACATATCTTTATATATCCAGCTCTTCAGTGTAGCTCACCTTGGATTACTGCTGATCCAGGTGATCCTGGCTTATTGGATCATCTGGTGATCCAATAATCCATCCTTGTCATAGCCCTAACCCTGGGTTATGTAATCCTTGTTGATTATCTTGATATTGAGTCATGATATCTGGTTAAGCGTGTTCTGTGACCTGCATGTTGGATGGGTTATAATATTAGATCTATTAGCAATAGTATTACTAATCTTATTAATTAAATTGAAATATTTATAAAGTATATTAAGGAATTTAAGGAATAAAAGTTGAATAATAAGGAATTCTACTATAAGATAGAGGCTTTTGTGCTCTATAATAGAAAATATTATATTCTCTAAATCTTTTTAATTTAGTATAAAGCCTATTTCTATTATAAGGAAAAGAAGTTTCTGAAGAAAGCTAATAAGATTATCTTTGCTGGAATCAGATTTAAAGGAGATATATTTATCTAATTTAAATCTATTCTCAGGAATTACTTTAAATATAATAAACCTAAATAGGATAAGAATATGAAGTATATCTTCTATAATTTTGATAATTTTAAATAAGCTTTTGAAAATATCTTTAGTAATATAGATAAATAATATAAAACTAAATAAGAACTTTTTAAGCTCAAATAAATTAAATCTGCAGCTAAGTATATTATAGAGTTTTGGAAAGCTTTCTTATATTTATAATCAGATAATATAGCATTTATTATCTAATATTATAATAAATTCAAAGATAAGATTAAGGATAATCTTATATATATAGAATAATCTATAAAGCTAGTAAATTTCATTATATTTGCTATAAAAATTAATAATAGATAATAAAAATAAAAGCTAGAAAAATAAAAGAAAGCTTATATTCCTTAGATTATCTATATATAAGCTAATATTAGAAAGAAATATTAGTATAATAAAAGAATTAATAATTAGAGATATATTAGTATAGCTTATAATAATATAATATATTTAAGCTTTATAGAAATTATTATAGCTTATTAATATAAATAATAATAAATAAAAGGTAATATTAATGATGCACCATGGGTAGACACCATACAGCGTGGTGAATTACAGTTGAATTCACCAGGGGAACCCTGGTGAATTCACTTGGCACCTACTGGTGAATTCAGCGGGGATTTATCGGTGAATTCACAGTGAATTCACCAGGATATATATACCAGATAGATAGTTTCTCCCTTTCTTAGTTTATAGAAAGAGCATTTTTCATAATATATTTTGCAATGCATTATAGCACTAAGCTCTTTATCAAATGGTAGCTATGCTGTATATCTTGCAATATGAGGGATATTATTTTTCATTTATAAGTGAAATTATGGTGAATTCATAGTAATCACCTGGATTAAGAACTATAGTTAAGCATTAGAATTATTTACTCTGAATTCTATTATAGAATAATCTATAGAAGCTTATCTTTTCAATAAGAATAGATTTCTCCTATTATCACTAAATAATTAGATAGAATTTTATAAATTATAAATAAGCTATAAATTCTATGCTATTATTAATAAGCTATATATATATAGCTAGATAAATAAGGAGAATTAAGCTATAATTATAATAGCATATATTTTCGCTAATTAGCAGATTATAATTAAGAAATATCAGATATTCTAAAAAAGATCTGCTAATAAAGTCGAATATTATAATAAAGTAATAGAATAGCAAAAGAAAATTGTTATAATAGAATATCCTAGAAGTTAGAAGCTTAGAAAGAAAGAGGCTTTTCTAAAAGATTTCTATTTATAATTAGAATCAAATTATAATTTTATTTATGATTTTCAATAGTATTACTAAATCAATAAATTAGTAGATATAATAAATATCAAGGATAGAATTAAAGCTTTGATAAGATTTAATATTTTAATAGAGATATATTTAATTATTTCTAATTATAATCTATTGAAAATCTTAGAAGAATTCGATATAGAGAAAGAGAAATATTGCTATCTTAAGGAATTCTTCTATATAGAAAAATACCTATAATACTAGCTCTTATCATAGTATTTTATTAAAGATCTAGTAGAATAGCTACTATAAGAAATAGATATTTTTCATTTATCTGAATAAGCTAAGAGAAAGCAGCCTGCTATAAGAGATAAAGAGATTGAAAATCTTTTCTTATTAAAAGAATAAATTTTACTAGCAACTATAGTAATAATTATCTATAAGCTTATAGATCAACTTTCTGAGAAGAAATAAAATTTTAACTAGAGTTTTGAAATTAATCTCCCTAATATATCCCTTTTAATTATTAATCTATTTCTCAGATACTTAGTAATATTAATTAGAGAAACCCTATAAAAGAATTATCTAACTATTATTCTTAGATTATTTATATCTTAGCTAAAAGAATTAGCTAAAATGTTATAACCCATTTAACATGCAGGTCACAAAACAGGCCCCGCCAACAAAGGGACCAGGTGTCACGACTCAACATCAACAACTAAAAGGATTATATAAGCAAGGGTTAGGGTTATAGGATTAGTATAGATCAGCTGCTGATCTAGGGTAATTCGGATTACTAGGATTATCACACTAATCCAAATAATCCAGGCCTCTATACTAAAGAGCTGGATATATAAGGATATATTCATTACTCTTAGATAGATTATTATATATAGCTCTTTAATTGTTAATCTAAGTATCTATTTATTATATACTTGGATAGCTCTAAAGGCAATAAATACTTGCACTCTCATAAGAACTTATATATTTCCATATTTAAGGATTTATACTTTGATATCGCTCTTATTAGCATAAACCTAATTAATATTTAGGAATCTCAGAATTACTGCAGTGCTTATTATATTTTGATAACTCTTGTTTAGGAATAGTTCAATATATATCCCTTGAATAATATAGAAATATAATAGCTTCCTAAATTCCAACTGGATCTATCAGCAGCAATGCTATTAATTTTACTAATCAAATTAAAGCATTTATGAAGTATATCAAGGAATTCAAGGAATAGAAGTTGAATAGCAAAGAGTTTTACTATAAGATGGAAGCTTCTGTATTCTATAATGGAGAATATTATACTCTCTAGGCCTTTTTAATCTAGTGCAAGGCCTATTTCTATTATAAAGAAAAGAAATTCCTAAAGAAAGCTGATAAGATTATCTTTGCTGGAATCAGATTTAAGGGAAATATACTCATTTGGTTTAAGCTTACTCTTAGGAACTACTTCGAGTATAATAGGCTTAAATAGAATAAGAATATTAAGCATATTTTCAATAATTTCGATAACTTTGAATAAGTATTCAAGGATATCTTTAGTAATATAGATAAATAATGCAAGGCTGAATAAAAGCTCTTTAAGCTTAAGCAAATCAAGTTTGTAATCAAGTATATTATAGAGTTTCGAAAAGCCTCCTTATATTTGTAGTAGGATAATGCAGCTTTTATCGCCTAATATTATAATAGATTTAAGGATAAGATTAAAGATAATCTTATATATATAGAATAATCTATAAAGCTAGTAGATTTTATTATATTTACTATAAAAATCGATAATAGATAGTATAAATGCAGATTGGAAAAATAAGGGAAAGCTTATATTCCCTAGATTGCATATACTTAAGCTAATATAGGAAAGAAATATTAGCATAACAAAGGATCTAGTAACTAGGAATGCTTAAGCATAGCTTATAATGGAATAATATATATAGAACTAATAGAAATTAATGCAATTTATTGATATAAATAATGATGAATAAATAGCAATATTAAATATTTTAGTTGCAGGAAATATAGCTATTTCATATAAGAATACTAATACCTTAGAAGGCTATAATAGCAACCTATCCTGGAAGAATAATAGGTAAATATAGCAGAATAATAAATTAATATTTTCATATAATATATAAACTAGTGCATTTGCATAAATACCAAGTGCTGGATCTACTATATATCTGAAATAATCTGCAAATATTGCATTGATTATCTATAATACCTAATAAGCTACTCCAACCCTATCCTAAAGTCAAAGTGTTCTCTAAGTAGAGAATAGTTTTTTTAGATAGGAGATTTTTCAGTATTAGCGAATATAAGGGTAAGAGAATCATTTTTTTCTTCTGTAAACTATTCTCTACTCAATTTTTAAGCTTTCCAGCTCCTTTCAATTTGAAGTCTGATCGCCTCCTTTAAAACTCTGCCATTTCTAAATTTCAAGTTCTTATTATTTTCCTTTCTACTCTAATTGCAGAATTTATATTTCTAAGGTAAAAGATTAAGATAATCAGATCTATATTTTTACTTATATCAAAAATAACTAATTATTTTATCTTATTTTTAGAGCTTATCTCTAATCTGTAATTCTAATTAGAATCTAGCTATAGCTAATTCTATCTATTTTTTATTTTTCTACTCTTTATTATATATTATTATATATAGAGAATATTAGTTTAGTATTATAGCTAATAAAGTAATAGCTTATCTAGCTTTAGTATATTATAAAATGCCTAAGAAAGAGCAATAGATTATTATAAGTTATATTCAAAGCTTATCTAATATTTATTGCATTTAATAAGATCTATAGTATTTCTAGTTTTCTAATCTAATAAGCATTTCTATTCTATTTCTTAGCTATATTCAAATTAATAGCTTTGCTTATTAAAAATAAGCTTTTATTACTAGGTAGATTTATAAGATATAAAACTACTACTACTTCTTATATAGATAGATAAATCTCTGCATAGATAATTGCCTATCTGCTTAGATAATAATCTCTTCTATCCTATAGCAAATATAGATATATTATTAAAAGCTTTTTCTAAATTAGCAGATTAGCAGATAGTTTGAAATGGAATGCTAAAGCAGGCCTATCCTAAAGTCAAAGTATCCTCTAAGTAGAAGATAGTTTTTTTAGATAGGAGATTTTTCAGCGCTAGCGAATATAGGGGTAAGAGGATTGTTTTTTTCTTCTATAAACTATCCTCTACTCAATTTTTAAGCTTTCCAGCTCCTTTCAATTTGAAATCTAGTTATCTCCCTTAAAACTCTACTATTTCTGAATTTCAAGTTCTTATCATCTTCCTTTCTATTTCAATTGCAGAATTTGTATTTCTAAGGTAAAAGATTAAGATAATTAAACCTGCATTTTTACCTATATCAAAAACAACTAATTGCCTTGCTTTATTTTTAGGGCTTATCTCTAATTTGCAATTCTAATTAGAATCTAGCTATAGCTGATTTTATCTATTCTTTATTTTTCTATTTTTTATTATATATTATTATATGCAGAGAATACTAATTTAGCATTATAGCTAATAAAGCAGCAGCTTATCTAGCTTTAGTATGCTATAGAATATCTAAGAAAAAGCAATAGATTATTATAAGCTATATTCAAAGCTTGCCTAGTATTTATTGCATTTAATAAGATCTGCAGTATTTTTAGTTTTCTAATTTAGCAAGTATTTCTATTCTACTTCTTAGCTATATTCAGACTAATAATCTTACCTATTAAGAATATGCCTTTATTACTAAGCAAGCTTATAAGATGCAAGATTATTACTGCCTCTTATATAGATGAATAAATCTCTGCATAGGTGATTGCTTATCTATTTAAATAGCAACTTCCCTTATCTTATAGCGAATATAGATATGCTGCTAAAAGCTTTTTCTAAACTAGTAGGCTAGCAAATGGTTTGAAGTGAAATACTAGAATAGATCTGAGAATAGCTAGCCTAGTATTCTAGTAAACCCAAGATAGCTAATTATAGCATTTTTCTGCTAGATATAAGAGCAGCTAGCTAATCTAATAAATTAGATTATTTAGGAAGAAGATAATTAGCTAAAGCCTAATCTCTGGCTTCGCAGAGTTAGCTAGGCTGCTTATCTGCAGAGGCTAGATCTAATCAGAATTAAGAAGCTAGTTTTGCTAATCTAGGATAATAAGCTGATTTTATAAGCTTTTTAGCAGAGCTTCTAGTATATTGCTTAGCAGGCTTGCTATATTATAGTTATATCTATTATTAGCTATTCTATTCTCTTTGAGATTAACTAGAAAAATAAATATATCAAGCCTAGATAGCTATTCAATAGCTAGCTTAAGAGCAGTTTATAGCAGTGGTATATAGAGATTTAATGCTATATTCTAAGCTATATTGTTATAACCCATCCAACATGCAGGTCACCAACGGATCACAAGCAACAGGGACCAGGTGTCACAAACCCAATGTTCTGACAAAGCATTGATTACATAACCCAGGGTTAGGGTTACTAGCGGATAGTTGGAATAGTTAGACTATTCTGATTATCACAACTATAGTCGGAATAGTCAAACTATCCTAACTATCATAACTATAGTCAAGATAGTTAAGCAATTAGAGCAATCCATACTAAAGAGCTGGATATATAAGGATATATTCATTATTATTAGATAGATCATTGTATATAGCTCTTCAGTTGTCAATCTAAGTATTTATTTGTTATATACTTAAATAGCCCCAAAGGCAGTGAATATTTGCATACTCATCAGGATTTATATATTTCCGTATCTAAGGATTTATACTTTGATACCGCTCTTATTAGCATAAATCTAATTAGTACTTAGGAATCTCAGAATTACTGCAATGCTTATTACATTTTGATAACTCTTGTTTAGGAATGGTTTAGTGTATACCCTTTGAATAATATGGAAATATGATAGCTCTCTAAACCCCAACTGGATCTGTTAGCGGCAGTACTACTAATCTTACTGACTAAATTGAAGCACTTATGAAGCATATTAAGGAATTCGAGGAATAGAAGTTGAACAGCAAAGAGTTCTACTATAAGATGGAAGCCTCTATACCCTATGGTGGAGAATGTTATATTCTCTAGGCTTTCTTAACCTAGTGCAAGGCCTATTTCTACTATGAGGAAAAGAAATTCCCGAAAAGAGCTGATAAGGTTATCTTCGCTGGAACTAGATTTAAAGAAGATATATTCACTTAGTTTAAGCCTATCCTTAGGAACTACTTCAAGTATAATAGGCTCAAATAAAATAAGAATATTAAGCATATTTTCGAAGATTTTGATAATCTCGAATAAGCACTTAAGGATATTTTCAGCAATATAGATGAATAATGCAAAGCTGAATAAAAGCTTCTCAAGCTTAAGCAGACTAAGTTCGCAGCTAAGTATATTATGGAGTTCTGGAAAGCCTTCTTATACTTATAATAGGATAATATAGCTTTTATCGCCTAATATTATAATAGATTTAAGGATGAGATTAAAGATGATCTTATATGCATAGAATAACCTATGAAGCTAATAGATTTTATTATGCTTGCTACAAAGATTGATAATAAATAGTATAAATGCAGATTGGAAAAATAAGGAAAAGCCTATATTCCCTGGATTGCATATATCCAATTTAATATAGGAAAGAAGTATTAGCATAATAAAGGAACTGGTAACTAGGGATGCTCTAGCATAGCCTATAGTGGAATAATACATGCAGGACTAATGGAAATTAATATAGCTTATTAATATGAATAATGATAAATAAGTAGCAATATCAAATACTTTAGTTGCAGAAAGTATAGCTACTTTATATAAGAATGCTAATATCCTAGGAAGCTATAATAGCAACTTATCCTGGAAGAATAATAGGTAAATATAATAGAATAGCAAATCAATATTCTCATATAATATATAAACTAGTGCATTTGCATAGATACCAAATGCTAAATCTACTATATACCTAAAGTAATCTGCGAATATTGCACTAATTATCTATAGTATATAAACTACTCCGATTTTAATCGAAACTCAGAGCAAGTGACAGATCTCGATTATCGCTAACTATCTTAGATAGCTTGCTACAATAATTAATATATATTATATCTCAGCGAGAAAGAAGCATTAGAATAGTTTCCTAAGCAATATAGGAAGATAGAATTATGCTATGAATAGGCATTTAGCGATAGCAATATAGATGCCTCAGATATTATAGAACAAGTATTTAGGGAATACTTGCAGGAATAATAACTAGCTAAATAATCAACTAGCAATTAGGAAATAGAATCATTGGAAACTCTCAACTATGATTATATTATAGCAGAATTAGAATAAGGCTTATAGCAAGTTCTTGATTTGATAGATGAAGAAAAGCAATAATCCTAGGCTATATAATTTAATACCAAATATTAGATCCTAGGAATTCCTCTTAGATAAGCAATTACTAAGATTTGGTATTGCAACTAGTTAACTAAGAATAGAGAAAATCTTAGGATCTCCTCTAGATATCTCTACTACTATGATATAGGATAGACTTTATATGTTTTCTATAACTGCATAATCTACCTATCTGATAAAGTTAGCAATAATTGGTTTCTAACTAGACTAAAAGGAAATAAGCCTATAATCCTTTATACTGAAGAAAACCTTAGATTTAAAGTTAAAATCAACTAATAATCGAATTATATGATTATCGGATTACTAGAATAATTCCTAGCTGAATATATTATCAATAAAGATAACTAGCAAGGCTGCTTATACGAAAACTGCAATATCTATAGTTCCTAGAAACTCAAGGAATAGCATTAGAATAGAAAGCTCTGAAAAACTATAACCAAGGAACTTAGGGAATAAGATTAAGAGGCGAAAGAAGCCTTTGAAGCCCTAATACTATGCAAAAGATATCAGAAAAAAGCTAAAAGACTAGCTCAATAAGCAGCAAGGAATGCTCTAAAAGAATAAGATCGCTTATAAAGGATAATAGATAATCAGAACCAGAGATATAATCCCTCTATGCAACTCTGGGAGCTGATATAGCATATATAATACTCGAAATAGAGATCAATGAAAAATGATATAATGCATTATTAGATAGTAGCACATAGGGAAACTTTATATCTCTACGAATCATCAATAGGGATAAGATCCTATAGCATAAAAAGATAGAAATCTATATACTCAGAACTATAGATAGAATAAATATTAATTATAGCTAAGGTATTATTAATATAGAGACTGATTATCTATTAGTTACAATCTATAGCAAAACAACTTCTATTATATTGGATATCACAGAAATAGCGCAATATAAGCTGATATTAGAGATACTATAGCTCAGGGAGCATAATTCTCGAATCGATTAAATTACTAGCTAGATCTTATAGGATAATACTATTATCTATAGAAAGATTGCAATTAATAGCGAAAAAATGGATTCAGTTACTAAAGCGCATTTAAGGAAAAAGGCCTCAAATGAATCTACAAATATCTTCAAATTAGCAGAGCTAATAGCTTATAGAGAAGGATTTAGCAATAATAAATCCGCAAAGATAGTATTAGGGCATTAGCAGATTAATATAATAATAAGTATATGCAGATTCTCAGAAATATAATCTAGCTTAGAGCGATAATAGAAATGCAAACTCTAGAATTATAAAGAAATCTTATAACTAGAAATACCAGATATTATAAGGAAATATAGAAGCTGAGCAAGGTATAATACTGCTCCTAATCTATAGAAAAGATAAGTAGCAAATAAAAGAAAGAATGCTTAATAATATCTCCTATTTCTCCAAATAGCAGAAATGGAGAAGGATAGACTAATATTAATATTCGCTGGAATATCACAAGAATATTACAAATTTATGAAATTATTCCAAGGAAAACTAGATATAGGATTTCTAGAATATAGCCTATATAACCATAAAATACTACTAAAAGAAGAAATTCAACCATAGTTCTTCCCTATTTATAAATTTAATAAAGCAAAGCTAGAAGCACTTAGAGAGTATCTCGATAAGAATCTGAAGAAAAGATATATCAGGCTATTATAATTACTAGCAGAATATCTAATCCTATTTATACCAAAGAAAAATAGAAAACTCCAACTTTGCATGAATTATAGATAGCTTAATGATATCACTATCAAAAACTAATATCTATTACTACTCTTCAAGGAAATCAGAGATAGATTATAAGGCGCATAATGGTTCATAGCATTAGATCTTAAGGAAATATATATGCATATCTGCATCAAGGAGAGAGAAGAATGGAAAATAGTATTCAGAATTTGCTATAAATACTATAAGTATCTGATTATGCTCTTTGGATTAACTAATGCACTAGCATTTTTCTAGGAGATAATCAACTATATTCTCTGCAAATTCCTAGATATTATATATATTATTTACCTTGATAATATCCTTATCTACTCTAGAATCCTTATAGAATATAAGAGAGATATATAGCAAATACTCTAGATATTTCAAAATGCGCATCTCCTAGTGGAATTAACAAAAAGCTATTTCTATATCCAGAAAATCAATTATCTTGGATATATAATTAAGCTAGGATATATTAGAATGCAAAAAGATAAGATTCAAGTAATCAAGGATTAGCCTAAACCAAAGAATATTAGGGATATTAGAGCATTTCTCGGATATGCTAACTTCTATAAGCAATTTATTAGCAAATATAGCAATATTGCATAACTATTTACTAATCTTACTAAAAAGGAAATATTATTTATATAGCAAAAGGAAGAAAGTTAGGCTTTTAATATTATCAAGGAACTAGTTATCAGAGATCTGATATTAGAAGAATTAGACTCTAATAAGGAATATAAGCTTTATATAGACTTATTAGATTATGCATTTAGCATAGAATTTAATTAATGCAATAAATAAGGATAACTATAGATAGTTACTAACTTCTCAAAGAAGCTTAATAGATTAGAGTTATAATATAGAATATTAGATAAAGAATTTATAGCTATAGTAGAATTATTTAAGGAATAGGAATACTATCTTATAGGCGCTAAATATATAATCAAAGTGTTTTCAGATTATAAGAATTTCACTATATTTACGATAATGAAGAATTTCAACTGATAGCAAGTAAGATAGGCAGAGTATTTATCTTAGTTCGATTTCAAGGTTATCTATATCTAAGGCAAGGAAAATACTAGAGCAGATACTCTTAGCAGAAGAGCAGACTACTAGGATAAAATCGAAGAAGAAATTCAGAATATCTTTGTAATCAGCAAAAACAGAAACCTTATTAATATATATAGGGAATTAGATATTACTCTTAGAATCGAATATTAAGGCAAAATATCAGAACAGATAATACCTATGGAATAGAATAAATATATTAAAGAAATACATAGTGCACCAGCCTATAGATACTAAGGAATCAGGGCGATATATGAATGAATCAAGAGATATTAGAATCCCCTAGGATTTAAGAGATAGATTACTAAAATCATCAAGAAATATAATAATTGCAATAAAAGCAAGGCAAATTGATATAAATCTTATGGATTACTATAATCCCTACTAGTACCTAGTGCTATATAGCAATCTATTAGCCTAGATTTTATCATTAAGCTATCTTTCTTATGAAAATCTTTAATTAAAGTGCAATATAATAGCATCTTAGTAGTGGTTTGCAAACTAAGCAAATATGTATACTTTATCCCCTATAAGAAAAGCAGTATATTAGAAGATCTCGCATATATATTCCTCAGAATAATTGTGAGTAAGCATAGCATGCTATAAGAAATCATCTCTGATAGAGATAGGAAATTTGTATCCAAATTCTAGATCTTACTTATGAAATAACTTGGTGCAATGCAACAAATATCTATAGCATTCTACTCCGAAATAGATAGATAAATAGAATGAATAAACTAGATTATCGAGCAATATCTATGAAGCTATATTAACTAGGAATAGGATAACTAGGTTAAATTGCTACTACTAGTAGAATTCGCATATAATAGCACAGATATAAGCATTATAGGAATATCCCTATTCTATGTACTCTATGGATATAACCCTATGGCATACTACGAAATAATATCTGGTGAACAAGCTGAGGAAGCAGACAAGAAAGCCGCAAAACTAAGAAAAATCCACAGAAATCTTCAGGAAAAAGTTACAGAAGCAAGAAACACTATAATATGCTATACAAATGCTAAAAGGATTGAGGAATTAATCCTATAAAAGGGAGATAAGGTCTATTTGCGATGTAAAAATATCAAAATAATATAACTAAGCAATAAATTGGATTATAAGAAATTTAGATTATTTCAGATTTTATAGAAAATCTCCCTAATTAACTATGAATTTGCAATCCCTTATAAGAGATTATATCTAGTTTTCTATATCTTGCTCCTTAAACTAGCACTAGCAGATGCAAAACTCGCATATAATATCAACCTAGAACTAGATAAGCAATAATATGAAATAGAATAGATATTGAATATATGAAAACGAGAAAAAGGATATTAATACCTTATAAAATGGAAAAACTATAATCATAGTGAAAACTTATAGGAAAAACCAGCCAATATCAGCAACAACTTGATCAAGGAATATTAGGAGAATACCATCTAAACAGACTGCTTAGATTTAGCAGAAAAACTAGAAGCTTCTGCTCTATCCAGGAAACCAAACTAATCTACTATACTATTCCTAATATCTATGGAATTCTAATCGAAATCTCCAAAGGAAGGATCCTAAGCAATTATAGCAGATTTCTCAGAAACTATCTCTCGCACAACCCTAGCAGCAATACAGAGGCGCTCCCCCTTGGCCTCACAGGCCTCAACCTCTTCAAGCTCCTCTATACTGCTTAGGCTATAAGATAAAATAGCAAATAACTAATTAGCCTATTGCTAGTGCTGCTTTCGCAAGCAGCAAACCTTAGCAGCAGCTAGTTCCAGCTCCTTCTTAGCAGCAACCAAATCCTTATCAGCTTTTCGGTGCTAAATAATCACTTTCTATATTTGAGAAAGGGTAAAACTTAAGCGATCGCAGCCCCTATCCTAAAGTCAAAGTATCCTCTAAGTAGAGGACAGTTTTTTTGGGTGGGAGATTTTTCGGCGCTAGCGAATATAGGGGTAAGAGGATTGTTTTTTTCTTCTGCAAACTGTTCTCTACTCAATTTTTAAGCTTTCCGGCTCCTTTCAATTTGAAGTCTGGTTGCCTCCTTTAAAACTCTGCTATTTCTAAATTTCAAGTTCTTATTATCTTCCTTTCCACTCCAATTGCAGAATTTGTATTTCTAGGGTAAAAGATTGAGATAGTCAAACCCGCATTTTTATCTGTATTAAAAACAACTAATTGCCTTGCTTTATTTTTAGAGCTTATCTCTAATCTGCGATTCTGATTAAAATCTAGCTATAGCTAATTCTATCTATCTTTTATTTTTCCATTTCCTATTATATATTATTATATGCAGAGAATGCTAGTTTAGTATTATAGCTAATAAGGTGGCAGCTTATCTAGCTTTAGTATGCTATAGAATGCTTAGGAAAGAGCAATAGATTATTATAAGCTGTATTTAAAGCCTGCCTAGTATTTATTGCACTTAATAAAATCTGCAGTATTTCTAGTTTCCTAATTTAGCAAGCACTTTTATTTCGCTTCTTAGCTATATTTAGATTAATAGCTTTATCTATCACGAATACGCCTTTATTACTAGGCAGGCTTATAAGATGTGAGATTACTATTATCTCTCGCATAGATAGATAAACCCCTGCATAGGTAATTGCCTATTTGCCTAAATAGCAGCTTCCTCTATCCTATAGCAAATGTAGATATGCTGCTAAAGGCTTTTTCCGAACTAGCAGGCTAGCAGATAGTTCAAAGTGAAATACTAAAGCAGGCTTAAGAATAGCTAGCCTAGTATTCCAGAAGATCTAAGGCAGCTAATTACAGCATCTTTCCGCTAGGTATAGGAGCAGCTAGCTAACTTAATAGATCAGATTATCTAGGAAAGAGATAACTAGCTAGAGCTCAACCTTTAGCTTCGTAGAGTTAGCTAAGCTGCTTATCTGCAAGGGCTAGATCTGATTAGAACTAAGAAGCTGGTTTTGCTGATCTGGGATAATAAGCTAACCCTATAAGCTTTCTAGCAGAGCTTCTAGCATATTGCCTAGCAGGCCTGCTATATTGCAGTTATATCTATTATTAGCTATTCTATCCTCTTCGAGATTAATTAGAAAAATAAGCATATCAAGCCTAGATAGCTATTCAATAGCTGGCTTAAGAGCAGTTTGTGGCAGCGGTATATAGAGATCTAGCGCTATATTCTAAGCTATATTATATGGATATAAGCTCTTAGCTCTAATCAGCAATCTCCCTATTGCTTTACTACTAAATAGAGCTATCTTTATGCCTGCTTTCTGCACTAGCTTGAAAATACAGCTAGAATATCTTCTGCTACTACTATAGCGCACTAGAATAGAGCATATTTAGATTTTGCAATCCAGCTTCTCAATTATCTTCTCCTAGATACTGAATATAAGAGTGCTCTTCTCAGCGCTCTTGCTATTCTCAGTATCCAGGAAGATAATAAATAGGAAATACCGCTTAATTATATTTTTATCTACTCTGCTATTATCAAGCTAGCCTATATATTTATAATTCTCTAAGCTTATCTTAAGTAGGAAGAGAAAGTGGATAAGAAGCTAGCTATGCTACCCTAGGGAACCTTGCGAGAAGAAGCACTAGAGCATTGCTACAAGCTCTTCGAATTTCTCTAGCTAAAGATCTCCTGATTCATAATAACTACTAGCTCTGAGACTAAGCCTATTCCTCTTAACTAGATCTTCGAGGCTAGATCCTATAGCCTCAAGATCTGCTATATTATTGCAGCCTCTGGCAGAGTAGATTAGCGAGGAAATTTTATTTCCTACTATAATATTCAGCTATATATTAATTAGATCTCTGATATAATTTACAATCTTCTCAGCTTAGCATAGCAGAGCTTTAGTGAGATGCTTAAAACTCTAGATCTAGAAGCTCTGCTCTGGATTAACTAGCTTTTGCTCTAAGATAATCACTATAATAACTAGATTAGCTATTTATTTCTTGCTAATTGCTGCAACCAATAGCCTATAGATAGCTAGCAGTGGCTCCTAGAGCATATTCTTAGCAGCATAGAGCTATATGCTGCATAGTTTGATAAGCATAGCTAATAGCTCTAGGCTTCTGCTATTAGCTAGTTCTGCTCTTAGGTAGAGAGATTTCATGAGCAGATTCTCCTCTTTCTGCATTTTTCTGGAGGCTAGCTAGCCTGTACTACTGAGATTCTCAGCCTCTGATCAGAGAACTTGGCATATGGAGGCCTCCGAAATATCTTTCTTTATAATAAGCTAATCTGTTTTATTGTTTTCTACTATAAGGGCTACTAGGCCTCTGATCAGCTTAAGATTATCCACTGATATCTGCTGCGCGAGGTAGGCGCTTTTTTTATCTGGTATCTCTAGCTAGCCCTCCCTTTCTAGCAGCAGATTAAAGGCTTTCTCAGGGCTAGCTAGGCGAGAAGCTCTCTGCTCTAGGCTAATCAGATTCTCCTGCTAGCAAATCTAGAAGAAAAGGGAGAATCTAGCATTATAGCTCTTAGCTCTCAGCTATAGCTTGCAGATTAGATAAGATGCTTTCTTCAGCAATACAGCCTATAGCTTATAGATGCAAAGCTTATAATTAGTGCTTAGCAGCATATTGCAATTGCTATCGCTTATTAATATCTTAGGGAAAGCTATTATAGCAATATATAAGGCTAGCTTGCAGATAGCAGAGATAATCTAATTAGTGATAATAAAAAAGCTAATAATATTCTCGATTTGCAAACTAGGCATAGTATAGCTATAGCGCATATAGTATATGAAAAAGAGCTGCAGCTAAGCCTATTCGAGATAGCTATCCAGAGAGATCAGTTTCAAAGAGCTAGTATCCAGTAGCATCGATTTCTCAGGTTTCAAAGCTATTCTACTTCTATAGTGCTCTCTAAGCGAATAAGAGAAGTTTTTGAGAAGGAATAAGAGTAGAGCTAGCTGCAGTGCTTTTATCAGCTATATAAGTCTAACCTTCTTGGCCAATTATAGCAGATAATCAGAGCAGAGGCTTAGTTTCAAAGCAACTAGAAGCCTATTCTCTATGCAATTGCTCAAGGAGAAACTCCTATTCTGCAGATTGCTGGAATAGGCAGCGGAAAAGCTCTCTCTTTTCTACTTCCAGCATATTATTTACCCTAAGGTATAATAATTGTGATTATTCCTCTTATTGCTCTTCAAGAAGATCTATTCCAGAGATGCTAGATATATCAGATTAATATATCTATATAGATCTTATCTAAGCCTAATTAAGCTGCTACTATCATCTTTATTATATTTAAATCTGCTATCTCTAAGCAGTTTTCCAGCTTTATTAATTGCCTATGTGCCTAAGAGCAGCTTAACTAGGTTATTATAGATAAATGCTATATAGCTCTTGATATAAATAATAGCTTTTAACTGCAACTTCAAGAGCTTAGGTTTACTATCGCAGCATTCAGTGTATAGCAGATTTTCCTAATAGCTATCTTATCGCCGAAAGATGAGGCATCTCTCTTCCAGGCTCTGTGTATCTCTAATCCAGCAGTTTTTCGAATATCTACTATTTATAAGAATATTTGCTACAGGATATAGCAGATCTCTTCTAATCAGAGAGAAGCTTTTGTCTGCAGAGAGATAGAGAGAATTCTTGCTAAAGTAAAGAAGGGAAAGGTGATTATCTATAGTAGTATAATCCGCTAGGTAGAGAGCCTCAGATCTGCTCTAGAATATGAGATTTATCATAGCAGAGTTGCTAATGCCTTAGGCAAGACTGCAATCCTGCAGCGATGGATAAATAATTATAGCTGTATAATTATTGCGATTAGCGCATTAGGGATAAGCCTGGATATCTCTGATATATGTGCTATTATTTATGCAGAGCTTTCGAGAAATATGCAAGATTATGCATAGGAAAGCGGATAAGCAAGCTGAGATAGGAAGTTTTGTTAGGCAACTCTTTTCTGGAGTAGATATATGCTTTAGAATGCTAGCCCTGAGATAAGCCAATATCTATATGCAAAGGGATATCGGCGTATTATCCTTGATCAGGTCTTTGATAGGCAGTTTGCTTGAATATAGTATAAATTAGATAAGATCTTCTGCAACTACTATAAGCTGGCTAGCTAGGAGCGCAGGCTAGCTCCTGATTAGAGGCCTAGCAGCGCGCTTTTTGAGCAGATGAAGCGGAAAAGCAGCTAGGCATAGATAGAAGTTCTCAAAGACTGCTGAGAGAAAAGTAAGATAATTGCAGCATTGATCTAGCAGCTTGAGATATAGGCTAGTACCTATGTTCTCTGCAAAGGCTGAGAGAGGGCGCTTGGCTTAGCAGCCACATATGCTAGGGCTAGCTGCTTCTCTAAGCGGGATTTAGTCTGGCGCAAGATTGAGAGCAGGCAGGTATAGCTGCAAAAAGGGATCTTTGCGCAGAGGCATTTAGCAGTATACTCTGGATGCTCCTAGTGTGGTGTACCCTAGGCATACTATGTATTCTGGGATAAGCTGGCATCTAATTAGAGGTTCTTCTATTGGAAGCTAGGCAGTATCTGCTAATATCTAAAGCTTCTCATATTAGTTATAGAGGGCTTCTAGGCTATTGGCTTCAGGGTGGAAGCGCTTATCTATGATTTTGCAGGGCTAGACTAAGAATAGCCTTTTCAGGCGAGCTCCTCCTATGAGTAGATAGGCTAGCGCTGCAAGTGGCATAATATAGAGATGAATAATCTGTGCTAGGTTTTTCTTAAGATCATAGAAGCTGTAGATTAGAAGATGAGAGGAGAGTAAAAATAGATTGATTAATGAATAATCAGAGCCTAGCGCATAGAGATAGAGAGGTTTGTCTGCTGTGGATGTAAAATAAGAAGCTAAAGGCTCAAAAAATAATGCGGTATCTATGCCTGCCACTCCTCTAGCCTTCTCTAACCACCCTTATGCCCCTTCTCTCCTGCTCGCTTCGCGCCTCTCTATTCTCTATGCCCTTGTTTTCTGCGCTAGTTCCTGAGGAGGCTTGCTTAGTATAGCTTGCTAATCTTCGAAACCAGTTTCTCGAGTTGGCATTGGCTATCGAAGTGGATTTGTTGCTAATATAGGGAAGAGAGGGCATATACTTTGCCTTCCTGCTAAGCCCTGCAAAGACCAGCTGGCTATCGAAATATTGCTTCCTATGCTGGAAGATCTCAATAGTAGCTTTTCCTGAATATTTATCTGCGATATTGATTTGGAGATTACCTATTATGCAATATCTTTGCTGCTGAAAGACTATGGCAGACTGCTTTTTGGCAGATTGGCTATTGCATCGATAGAGGGATATATCTTTATAAGTGATCCTAGTTCTGATTCTGATCCAGATTGCAGGGAGAAAACTGACTTTCTGCGCTTTTCGATACTGAAAGAGAAGCTCTGATCAGAGATAGGAGAGGCAGAAAAGATAATAGCAGTATTGCCCTAGCTTGCAATCTCAATCTATATTATACCCTATGCAAAGCTAAGCCTCTGTGGCCTGCTGGAAGATGAAGAGAGAGCTGCTTTAGGCACTAGCGAAAAAGGATAAGGGACTTAGCTCTCTGCTCTTATAGGAGAGGCTGGCTGTAGCGGAAGCGAGTGCTATATCTGGTTTGTCTCGCTAGGGGCGAATTCGATAGCTTTTGTATCATCTCGCAGCTATATATTCGCAGGGTTAATCTAAGCCTCTTTGGCTCTATCTGAGATCTATATACTCTCTAAGCTCTTGGAGCTTTTCTCAGCTCTCTACTAGTCTAGGCTTCTCTTGGGAAACTCTGCCTATCGTAGGATCTTATTTGCTCTGCCTAGCTCTGATTGGATTATAATAAGAAAGGCCTTCTCAATATATTGCTGAGATGAGATCTTCTTATTAGCATTTTGAAATAAGGCTAATTCTTGCTAGTCTGTAAACTAGCTATTATTCTGCTGCTTATTAGGTTTCCGAAAGAAAAAGCGCAGATTATTGGCTATATGCAGGCCATAGCTTTATCTATCTTCCTGCATATAGATTTGCATATGCTGGTAGACTAGAGTTTTATTTGCTAGCTGCTGATTTATAATAATCAGATGCTGCTCTACTATCTTAATAATTATCTTTCATATAATAGAGTTCTCAAGATATAAGGAGTTAAGCATCTGGATAGTATGTTGATAGTAGTTGTAGACTGCGATAAACTAGTAGTTGTTGCGAAGATAGGGGAAGATTGCCTAGCATACCTCTGGGCTATATTTTCCTCGAAAGTGAGGGATTTTTCGGTTTGCAAAGTTGAAAAACCAGTTTATTATTTACATCTGCGAGATTAGGTTTATCAGCTGCTATCTGATCAGGCCTATTAGCGCTGAGTCTGTAAGCTGCTTGCGCCGCAGGATAAAACTCTTAATATTATATAGTATCAAAGCTATATAGATCTAGTGGATTTTATCAAGCCTTCTAGTCTGTAGATCCAGGTTTTTCTGATCAGAATTACAAAGCTTCGGATAAAAGTGAATACTAGGAAAATAGTGCTTGAAGAGCTCGATTGCTCTTGCTTTAGGTAGATAAGCTAGCTTAGTATCGAAGTAGTTAGAGCAGTTAGCTAGCAAAGCATTATCAATAGGTGGGTGATTAATATTTATAGAGTTTATAATTACCTAGCTGAGATCTGCTATTATCTCTTGGTATTGTCTAGGGAGAGCTTTGAAAGCAGATAAGATAGATGTTTGCAGGATAGATCAAGCCTCTCCTGCTAGCATAGTATAGTGCTATTTGCCTTGCTTATTAATATCCTCTAGGATATTATCAGCTATAGCTTAAAAAGGGTTGGTTCGCTGAGGAAGAACTGAGAGGAAATAATGGATTTGCGACTGCCCACTGCCTGAGAGCAGTTAGGCTTGCGCCTTTTCGAGAGAAGAGATTGGAATATCAGCGCCTGTAGCAGGCTTTTTTCCTTTCTTATCAGATATTATAAGCACTGATCAGTGGGCTGCTATATTATTTGTTGAGATATGAAAGAGCGAAAGAGGATTGAAGAAGAATATGGTTTTTAAAAAGGAGCAGCAGAAAGATCTTGATTAAGCTATAATAGGAATTTGAGAATAAGAGGGAAGAAAAGGAAGGAAACAGAAAAGCTGAGACTAATTAAGGCAGAAAAGAAAGAGAGAAGGTAAGGCAAGAGCAGGGCTATAGCTCTGTGAATTTATTCTCTTCTAGCCCTATTGCCTGATTCAAGAAGAGAAGAGAAGAGAAGAGAAAAGAAGAGAAGAGAAGAGAAAAGGATTGAAGTTGAGATCTGGTGGCTAGATAGCAGATATATATATTCCAAGATCTTAGCAAGAGTGATTCACAGGCTTCAAGTGATTCATAGGCAGGGAGAAAAGATTAAGCATATACCTTTCCCCTTTCAGACCTCAAGCAAGCTCTGCTACTAAGTGAGCCACTAGTTCTTGTGATTTACTATCCTAAATATTAGCTACTGCCCTTATTCAGATTAAAAAGAAATCCTGCTGTGCTAGTCAGAGTGCCTAGCTGATCTTTTCTCTTCCCTTTCTACTTTACTAGGCCTTTAACCCCTTTCTCTCTCCAACTTGCCTAGCTACTTTTAGCTTTCTCTCTGCTTATCTATCTCTTTTCTCTTTCTCTATTACCTTTCTCTCTAGCTAAAGGCTAGATTTATCAGCTTTCTTATTTTCCTGCTTAGCTCCTTAACTTTTATTACTAGAAGCCTAACCAACTGCCTCTCCTTCCTCTTCCAACTGTATATCCTTTGCACTACTTGTCCTTCGCACTGCTTATCTGCTGCTCTCCTCTAATCTACTGCAAAACCTATCTCTAATCAGAGGCTTAGTTAACTGCTCTTATCTTTTTCTGCTTAGCCTATCAATCTTTATCACTAGAAGCCTCACTAGCTGCTCCTTCCCTATCCTCTGCACTAGTTATCTGCTACTATCCAATCCTTAGCCCCTATTAGCTATTATAGCCAGCTCTAGCAAACCTATTTTTACCTCTACCTGCCTAATCCCCCTGGAGAATGCATAGAATCAGATCATACTCTTCAAAGCAATGCCCCAGCCTAGATATGCTCAATACTACCAGAAATATAAAGAACTGCATATTATTCTGCAGTTCTATAAGCTGAACAAGCTTGCTAGGGAGCTCTATAGCATATAAGCTCTGAATAATAAGGAAAAATCAATACAAGCAATCAGGAATATAATCAACTGGCTGCTGCCTTCGCAAGAGCAGGCATTCTGGATATTCTATGCTGAAAAGTTCAAAAAGATTAAGCCCAATCTAATCTTTGTGGAAATCAGCAGATTCAAGCCCTTTAGCAAATATATCACCCTCCTAGGCCACCCTACCAATGCACAACATATGCCAGCTCTAATCATTGCCCTCTTCAGCTTTTGCAACCACAATCTATGCGATTGCTATTCACAGAGAGCTGCAGGCTATTCACGCCAGCTTGCAGACAGGACTACTGCACACACTATAATCCCCTTCTTCGAATATCACTTAATCCCCAGTATCCAGGCTAATGCCTATGCGAATTATATCTGGCATATCAAGGCCTACCTATGCATCTTCAAGATGTAGAGCAGCCACCTAGCTATACAGGCCTCTAAGGCACTTATAAATATAGAAAGCAGACTAGGACTCTGATCAGAGCTAAAGGCTAACCTAAGTTGAAACTCAGATCAGTTTGGCAAGAAGCTATCAAATATGCCCCCCTCTGAGCTAAAACCCAGCTAGATAGCATTCCGGGGATAGCGGATTGATATCAAGCAGGAGAAGGATGTAGTAGCAGCGAAGGAATAGGAAGAAATAGGCATAATTAATCTATCTGATAGCATAGCATAAAGGGAGCGGTATATAGATAGGCGCGGATATGGAGAGACAAGGTGGCTATTAGAGAGAGGGCAAGGCATATATGCATGCCTAAGATAAACAGATACTCTGATCAGAAGGAGAGAGAAGCCCTATATACATATCTAAGGTAGACAGATACTCTGATTAGAAGAAGAGAGGAGCCCTATCCTAAAGTCAAAGTGTCCTCTAAGTAGAGGACAGTTTTTTTGGGTGGGAGATTTTTCGGCGCT
>JACWRQ010000206.1:33243-65587 GCA_014849955.1 Cryphonectria carpinicola | reverse complement strand
GGGGAGAGGGAGGGAGAGAGAGAGAGAGAGAGAGAGAGAGAGAGAGAGAGAGAGAGAGAGAGAGAGAGATTTGGTATACTGATATTCGCTGCAGGATGCTGCCAACAAAATTGGCCAATCCGATGATGTCGAGAAGAAGGCCAACTTCGAGCATCAGCTCCTGGAGGAGGATTCCCCATACTTTGAAGTAAGAGCTGCAGTTCGCAACTATGACGAGGATATGCCGGCCAACACAATTCGAGCCTGGTTCATCGGAATGCTTGCCACTACTATTGTGTCTGCTGTCAACCTTCTCTTTTCTCTCCGCAATCCGTCCATCAACATCTACGTCTATGTCGTCCAGCTCCTTGCCTACCCTGTGGGATGTGGTATGGCCAGAGTAAGTATATTTATGAATGATAATAGTCCTACGATTTGACGAGAACAATTGCTGACAATCTCACTCAGGTCCTACCGAACCATGAATTCAACACGTTTGGGCTCAAATGGAACTTGAACCCTGGTCCCTTCAACATCAAGGAGCACGCTGTCATTGTCATGATGGCCAACGTCTCCATCCAGGGAGGTGTCGCCTATGCCACCGATGTGCTGCTCGCCCAGCAGGTCTTCTACAAGCAAAACTTCGGCTGGGGTTTCCAGATGCTCTTGGTCTTGACGACGCAGTGTCTCGGATTTGGCATGGCCGGAATTGTGCGGCGATTCCTGATCTGGCCGGCTGCCATGATCTGGCCCCAGACTCTGGCCAACACAGCTCTGATGTACACACTCCACGACCACACGCCGGCCAATCCTGCTGAGACCAACGGGTGGAGCATCGGACGATACCGCTACTTCCTGTATGTCTTCACCGGCAGCTTCCTCTGGTATTGGTTTCCTGGATACATCGCCCAGGGTCTGTCTTACTTTGACTGGATCTGCTGGATCGCGCCCAGCAACATGGTTGTGAACCAGATCTTTGGAAACACTACCGGATTCGGAATCGTAAGTCAAAGGTTGATGGGTGAGACCTGTTTCGAGCCGACAAGAAATAATTACTAATTGCTTCGTTTCCAAAAAAAAAAAAAAAAAATAATAGCTTCCCATCACATTCGACTGGACCATCATCACGGCATTTATAGGCAGCCCGTTACCCTACCCTCTCTTCTCTATTGTCAACACGCTTATCGGCGTGTTCATCTTCTTCCTTGTTGCCGGCCTTGGTGTTTTCTATACCAACACTTGGTGGACGCAATATCTGCCTATTGCAAGTGTAAGTTCCTATAATATCCTTTTTCCACCTTACAAATTGCAGGTCATTTGATTGATAGTAAACCCAGACCCATTCCTTCGACAACACTGGCTCCAAGTATGATGTCTCGCGCATCTTGACCCCCCAGCTGGAGCTTGATGTCTCTTCCTACAAGGCATACTCGCCCATCTTCCTGGGAACATTCTTCTCTCTGACCTATGGCGTCTCCTTTGGTGCCCTCTCTGCCGTCATCGTGCACACCATCATCTTCCACGGCGCCGAAATTCTCGAGCGTGGCAAGCTGGCCCGCAACCAGGACGCCGACGTTCACCTGAAGATGATGAAGAAGTACGTGGACACTCCGAACTGGTGGTACTACGCCCTCTTCGTTGTCCTGTTCGCCATGTCCCTGCTCACCGTTCTTTACTGGGACACGCACCTGACCTGGTGGGCAATGATCATTGCAATGCTCATCTCCATCGTTTTCCTCGTTCCCATCGGCATGGTTCAGGGCATCACCAACACGCAGCTCGGCCTCAACGTCCTCACCGAGTTCATAGTTGGATACATGCTCCCCGGTAGACCCATTGCCATGATGCTGTTCAAGACATACGGATACATCACCATGGCGCAGGCTCTCTATTTCCTGCAAGATATGAAGTTTGGCCACTACCTCAAGGTTCCGGTAAGCAATAGCTAGACCCCTCCTGCTCCTCCTGGTGATAATCATGAATTATATCTTCGCAATAACAATATGCTGACATTTCTTTTGCTTTAATCTTCAGCCTCGTGTTACCTTCACGGCCCAGGTTACCGCCTGCCTCTGGTCTTGCATTGTCCAGGTCGCCGTTTTCAACTGGGCTCTCGGCTCCATCGAAGGCATCTGCGACTCTGACCAGCCCAACGGCTACACTTGCCCCAGCGCCAGCGTCTTCTACACCGCCTCCGTCGTATGGGGCGTGATCGGACCCGGCCGCGTCTTCGGCGCAGGCGGCATCTACTCGGGCCTGCAGTGGTACTGGCTCCTGGGCGCTGTCCTCCCCGTCATCACCTGGTTTGTCGCGCGCCGCTTCCCCAGCAGCCCTATCCGCTACCTTCACTGGCCTCTCATCTTTGGCGGCTCCGGCCTGATCCCTCCCGCGACCGTGTACATCTACCTGTGCTGGGGGGCCGTGGGTGTTTTCTTCAACGGCTTCCTAAAGAGAAGGTTCAAGGGCTGGTGGGCAAAGTACAACTACGTCACGTCCGCCGGCCTCGACACGGGCCTGTACATCTCTACCCTGGTCATCTTCTTCGCGCTGATCCTGCCGCAGAAGGTCAACGCCCCACAGTGGTTCATGAACCCGCGTGCAGATGGGAACCCCAATATCACCAATGCGTTCAATAACCTGGACAGCAATGGTGCTGCCATTCCTCTTACTCTGGCTGATGGAGAGACGTTTGGGCCTGCTACCTGGTGATCAGACCAGCTCTTAGGATATTGGAGCTGCGTCTCATTTCCAGGCCAGTCCTGTGCTGTCCCTATCAGTGGGGTGTTGAAGAGGGGGGGGGGGGAGTTGAGGCTAAGGACCTGGGGAGAGGATGGATGGATATATGAAAACATATGCAGTGCTCGTGGGCTTGAGTATATGGATTTGCCCAGCATCATCCATCAAAGTTATTAGTATTAGTACATAACTACGTACCACGCGGTAGTGATGGGAAAGCAAAGCTATACACTTCCCTCCTGAAACTCTTCACAACGAGCCTGTCTCCACGAAAATATCATGTCTATCTCGCATGGTGAAGCCACACTCTCACCACCATATCTATTGTTTCTTTTCAGGATACTTATTTATCATTACGTACGTAACAAAATAGCATCGTACAGTCGTCCTGCTTGACCTGTCGTAGCGCTATCATAGTACAGCCTTGGCAATATTATTTATGCAAAGTTGCCTCGGTTCTCGGCTCGCTGGACGCCTCGTCGGCATCCGCGGGATCATCAGCCAAGTGGACTAGACTCTCCATGGCATCTGTGTAGGATGAGTGGGACCAGCAACGCATATCGTGCGCTAAAGAGGAACAGAACAAGCTTATGCCGAGCATTCTGGGGTTTTCGATCTGCTGAAGCTACCTTCAGGTCATCCAGAATCTGCTCGAAGATCTTGGGGGAAACTAGAAGTGGTAGCTGGAGGCTCAGGACTTGACTTAATTAGGTCTACCCATCCCTTGGGTGGCAGCTCGCAGTGTCTGAACCGTGATGTCCTCAAGCTCCTACAGGAGTCACGGGATGAGTCGGGTTGCTTGAAATTTTGAGGCAACATGGTGTGAACTGCTTCCAGGACGCCTAGATACTTTGTTTGCTGTTTTGAGCACGTTAAGGACGACGCAAGACGACACACCTCGCATAGAACCGACAGCAGCAGGGACAAAGGCGTTGACAACGGTCGTGTTGCAGTCCACTCGTCTTTTGTGCCGGTGCCGGTGGGGCCAGCTGGTCAAAGTATACAATAGCCTACCACACCATCCTTTGAAAGTGCATACTTTCTATTCAGCAGCCTGCCTTCCCATAAGATAATCATGGGTTTTTCCCCTCCACGAATATTGCATCAGGCGCTACACTGCACACCTCTCGACCATTCATCAACAGTCTCTGACAAGATGACCCTTCCTGACGGATTTCGGATTCGAAGTTCCGTCTTTTTGTCAACGCAAAAGAAACTCAAGTTTATCTGGATGAGGTCTATGAGGCTGGAATGATTTGTGATGGCTGAAGGTGGTGTGATTCACTGTGATATGGTGCAGCCGGGTGGATCCACTTGGCCAAACAGGGTATTTATCAGCCGTGTGAATCAGCCTTGTGGGTGGATCAGCACATACTCTCCATGTCGCCGCCTCACAAAAGTCTTCAGTTTCTTGCTGGCCATGTAGAATAAATATGGTAAGGCATACTATTCATAGATAGACTCTGAGAAAATCTCGCTGCAAATCCACAAAGCTCCAGCCTAGCCGTGCTATACTTGAGAATATATAGTGACGAAGTCGCAGAAGGGGTCTACTTCTCCCTTAGAAGACTGACATGCCTGGTGATGTCGCGATTGCCCGTATCAAGGCCATCATCTCCCTACACCATAATCAAGAGGAATCCTAGGTCTCTATCACCTCCATAGGATTTTCTTGGCGCGAGTTACCATGACACAGAGAAACAAAGATCTTCGCAATATCGGCGCAGTTAATGCGGCAGGTGGTCCAATGACATCGACGCTCTCTCAACTGCCTGAGTATCACCACGAACGATAGATCAAGTCAAGAGGAATGAACGAGGGAGACGCATGACAATCCTCACGATTGTCAGTGAAGTAGCAGGTGTCTCGGGCGCACATCAAGTCCGGTCTCCATGCTTTCTCATCATCAACAGACCTGGACCGAATCATCGCCAAGTCATCCTGCCACAACTCCCTTGGTAACTAGGATTGTCACAGAAAGCGACATCTACTACTCTATGTCATGAATAGCTGAATGGATTAAATGCTATCGCTCGTCTAGATGCGGCTTCTCCGGACGCGAATCTGCCAAAGGAAGATGCTGTGGATCTAAAGCGACCACAGACTCCAAAATGTCCATGCCACAGGCTCCCTTCCTATTAAATCGCAAATGTTAAGTCAGAATCAAAGAAGAAATACCGTCCGGTATCAACAGCTCACAGCCAGAGCTAACGACCATGATCGGACCATCCCCTCAGTCCTTGCGGGGGTCAAACACCTCCCACTTGGGAAGTCCATCCTCACCCATGTTCTTCTCCTTGTCGGAACAGCGGGCGCACTGAACCTGGCCGTATGCCACCTCCCGGCTCTTGGGGTTGACAAAAGCAATGCCGCCCGTCTCCTTCATGTTCTTCAAGCCGCAGCCGCATTCCCAGCACAGGCCCTTCTTGCCCGTCAGGTTGGAAGGGGGCTTCGCGACCAGGTTCTTCATCCACTTGCTCTTGGCACCGCCCTTGCGCTCGGTCAGGAGGACGACCTTGGCAAAGGAGGGCACGACGTCGCCGTCCAGGAACAGCTCGAGCTCAGGCTCGCGGAGTAGGACTTCCTTGCCAGCGATGAAGAAGTCGACGAGCATCTGGAAGGGGCGCAGGCGCTCGTCCCGGGTGCCCCGACGGTGGGCGGCCTCAGCGGCCTCGACGCCCGATAGGAAGTTCCTGACGAAGTTGTTGCAGCGCAGGCGGTCCTGGATCTCGCTGCGGCCGTTGGAGAGGGTGATGTGGGACAGGCGGTAGTCGCAGATCATCTTGAGGGCCGCGGAGAGGTAGTTGCCCAGCTCGTTGGTGGCGAAGTCGGCCATTCCCGTGACGGCGAAGTCGTGGCCGAGATTGTAGATGCGGACGCAGGAGACGGGGAAGGAAGGCTCATCATCCGACTTGGGGTCGATCTCTGGCCGTGGAAAAGGTCAGCGAGATGAAGTCGAGGAGAAGGAAGGGAAAGGGGGGGGGGGCAGGAAGACACACCGCCGGCGTAGATAAAGACAAGAACCAGTTCTACTTCGAGACAGGTGTGGGTTGGGACAACCAGGACGGGAATGGCGCCCTGCTCCTTGGTATCCTTCAAAAGAGAGAGAAAAGGAAAAGACATAGAAGTCAGCAACACGATTCCATGAAAATCCACGGGGGTAAATAGACAAGCGCACCTGGTTGCGCTTGAGCTCCTCAAGCTTCTCTTTAAAATAGCCCGAGCGGGCGGCCAGTAGGGCACGGTGGCAGGGGAACTCGCGGTTTCCACAGCAGACTCGAACATCAGAGTGGGCGCCTGACTTCAGAAGCCTGCGAGAGGGACTCGGGTCAGTGAACCATTTGTAGCATCACGATTGGGCTATACAAGAACGTACTCGAGATCGCAGTTGCCAAATGTGGCCTTTGGGTCTATAATCTCGATGGCCTGTTGGGCCTCAGGGGCCTGAGACTCTCGCTTTGGATGAGGATGCATCATGATCTGTGGTGAGGAGGAATGACCATGCCGCTTGATGGATTGTGGTGTTGAAGGGACTTTGCTGCGAAAGGACATGATTCGGTTTTGACGGATGTAATAGCGAGGCTGGTGTTGAACAGCGAGAATTGTTTGTAGGATGGATGGATGGATGGAGAGGTTGAGAGGGGAAAGGCGCCTTCCAAGATTAAGGACCTGAACTTGGTTTGCGGGAAAGAGAAGAAAGAAAAGCCCACAATTTGGTTTATGGACGAGCTGGTGGTGGAAACAAGATGTGCTGTTGAAGTGATGGGTGATTATCAGCTGGTGGGTTATCAAAACTGATATGAGAAAGATCAAGACAACAAAGTAGTGCACAGGCTAGAGGGGTGAATAGAAAAAGGAGAGGCCACAGGTCTGGTGAAGAAGCAGTGCAGATGATTCCTGCCAAGGGAAGAAGAGCTTGGTATAAAGTGAATAGAGGTCAAGTTGTCAGTTAGAGAATCTGGGAAGGCCTCCTCTCTTTCCATGTGACATCTACCCAGTTGGTTACCAGGCTGCAAGGACAGGATGACTCAGAGTCTAGTAGCTGAAGATAAAGACCTTTCACAAAAAATGCAAAGCATGGCTAGGACAAGTATGTAGGAAAGCAGCGTGGGGTTCACATCTTGGCTCGTCCCATCTTTGTAGACTGGAAAAACTCTACATGCAACAAACATCGGACGACCAGAAACTGCATTTTACCCTGACTCCACTGAGATGAGATTTGCACAGCATGTTAACAGGAAGAAGCATCACTCCTGGGACGGCAGCCAGCAAACAAAGAAGATACCTCAGTGACAATATTATGTTATCTAGCGGTTGTCTTGCTCTCCCAACTTATCTCATCTCTGCCCCGATTGTGGAAATTCACAAAGTCTTGCCAGACTTGTGGTTCCCCAACATGGAGTCAGTGACCTCGAAAACTGTCCAACCTCAGCCATTACCATATGTTTCGTATGGCCCTCCTCCTTTCAGTACCAAGTGGTGATTATAAACGTTGTAGATCTTGCATGAAGCCTCCCACTTGAAGTGGGAATTGACTTAGATCTTGACTTCCCGTTGCCTCAATTGTGCAGTCTATCCTAACTTTATAACATCATACTACAGTAGGGCGGACGCGGGCAAAAGAAGACAAGAAGTTTTTTTCTTGGGAGAGAGGGGGGAGAGAGGGGGGGGGAAAGGGGGGATCAAAGCATCGGCCAAAGGGCTTGAACCCATAGTGGTCATAATGTTTCTATACCTGTAATTGATGATGATTCTATAAGCCGTCCCACCTACGTCTCTCTGGCCCTGGATGTTCCAATGTATGAATTACTCAACAGGCAGCCCCTGCTGCCCAGTTCTCCATTCTTTCCCGCCCGTAAGACATCTCCATGCACATCTTCGTAAAACCATCTACTTCATCCGGCATAGCAAGAGAGAACAGACACTCGGTATTCCTGCCATCCATGACCCAGATATCTTTTCCTGTGACGACCTCGGCCCAGGTATAACGAGACCCAGCATCCCACAGTCCCTGTCTCGCTGTGAGCAGCATGCCTGCAGCACAGGATGCCCAGCCACTTCTGAGTGCGTTGTATGTGGCGTGCAGGCCTTCCACCGTAATATAGGTGCGCCGGAGAGACTCGGTGAATATCCAGGCCTGCCACACGATCTCCTCTTGTGATTCAGAGCAGGACGCTACCTCCTCAGGCGTGAACAGGTCTTTGATACCCAGCCCTAGGACGTTGGTGACCGCATATATATTGTTGTTTCCACTCCCCGACAGCAATGATGAAGCAAACCGCTGGCTCTCCATCATCTGTTGCATCCATGCCTCCAGCATATCCATGCGCTCCTCCGCCTTGGCTCGCAGATGGATGTCTCCATCTAGCAGCCCGATGATCTGGTACGTAAGAAGCGAATTGACCCTCGACAGGTGGCCAAATGTGTCGAGGCTGCTTGTGGTGTTGTGCTTCTCCTCGTCTCTGACTAGCTGGTTGGCCCGATCGTCCAGGGTTCGGAACACGGCGTCCTCGGTCTCATCCGTCCGGGCCAGATACAGAGCTAGTGCGCCTTGTGCGTCTTGTACACATCGGGGTCTGCGAAATAAGTATAGTTGCTTATGGATAAAGTTGTTTTCGCCCTTGTAGACCCAGTCGGCAAGGTCGGCCTGGACATGTTTGTGAAAACGCTTCAGGACTGCGTTGCTGTAAGGGGGAGCACTCTGCAGTTTGGGTGGGGCGACAAGCAAGCCCATGCTGTCCTTGGTGTGTGGGGATAAGAACCAGTCACAGCTGCGATTTTTAGGTGGTGCGGACAGCAGTCTGCTCAGCTGGATGTCGGTGTTGCAGGCAGGGAAGGGCACGTCGAAGTCGGGAAGAGGACAGAAGGAGCTTGGGTCCCACAGCTCAGGCGTGCTAAGGAGTGCTGCTGGTGTATTCTCGTCACTTGTATCGTCCCTGAGGGTGGCTGGCGTCGTCATCTGTGATTCACATGTCGCTGGCGGGTCGTGTTGCAGGAGGACGAACGAACTGGGTCGAGCCGGGGGATATGAGCACTGGAGATCTCGCGAGGCGCAGCGGTGGCATCGTGGTTTTTCCTTGCCGCATTTGCGTTTTGATTTGGCGCAGGACTCGCAGGCTTTTGTCTCTGGTATAATACTCATCCCCGTCATGGAAACATACACTGGAAAAGTCGCCACGATTATTACTCGGAACAAGGCGATGTCATAGGTAGAAAGAGTCCAGGAACAAGTCGAGGCAAATCCAGACGGAGAGGCCTGGAAAGGGCTGAAGTCGTCCCTGACATAGAGCCCACGTCGTCTCCTGGCGGAAGCTAACCATACTCGGGTAGCGTCCGCAACCCTATTATACTCCTGAATATATTGTGCAGCCTCCGGGCTTATGTATTAATCCTCGGACCCGCTCGATGATTACCACATCAACAGGCAACATGATTCACCCTGCAGATGCTCTTCAATCTTGCATCGTTGGAAAGATATGGAGTTCGCAGAAGGTTGTGGGAAAGTCTCCATATGGAGAGGGCATGGAGCATCTTGTTCCAAATATCATTGCTAAGAACTGAAAAAGACAAGATCTTCCCTTCATTCACACCGTATGATTACTTTAATTCAAACATCCAAGTAATCGTATATGATATTTAGAAGTTTCTTGTGGTCTTGACATCTCTAAGATACGCGTGAGTACATTATATGCGAGGAATAGGCTCTATTGCAAGGCGGTGAGGAAAGAAAAGAAACAAGGAAAAGCCAGAGGGCAAAACTATCTGAGGCAATCTATAGGCCTGGCCGTTGACTGGCTGGCAGGCCATGCATGGCCCTCGCGCACATTGTCTTGTGTTGAAGAGCTTCAGTAAGTGAGCTGAACATCGGCTCGCTTCATCGAGATGTCGTCAACAATGACCGGGCCTATCTCCAATCCGTTTTGCCCTAGCTTAGGTGTGAGGCACAGGCTACGCGTCGTCATCACTTCCAAGCCGCGTTTCCCAAAGTATCTCTCACTCTCGAAGCTCCATTGGACATTTCCGCCCACCCAGTGCGCTACACCTTTCATGTAAGCCTTTACTTCTTCATCAAAGAGGCCGCCACGTTGAGATAGCTGCGAAAAGACCTCGATAAAGCGGTCCGTCATGGTGGAGTGCAGTCGGCCCGCCCAGTCGACTGCGCTCTGGACGTCCATGCCTTGCTCTGTCATGACAATCATAACAAGGTTATGCTGATCATCTCCCACAGCCTGCTCCTTGTCAAATGATAAGACATCCTAGACCATGTCAGCATCTAGTTGGGCCTCGACATACTTCTCGACACTAGCTGGGCTCACATTGGCAATGATGGTCAGGTCGACGGCCAAGTCCAGGAACTCACGAAAGTTGGGATCCTCGAGTACCGCGTCTGGGATGGACTTGTCCATCTCAAGCATGTCGAAAGAAGACAGGACACCTATCGTCTTGCGCCGGAGCTCAAAGTAGCTGTGTAGGTCGCGAATATATGACTTGTCTCTGTCCTCCGCCTGTTCAGCGGTGCCGTGGAGGTAGTCTTGTATATCTTTGATGAATCGGTTTCGGAAGGTCAGCGTCGACATGGAACACACTTGGGCCCAGAATCTGGAGCAGGCCACGGTCAGCACGTAAGTCTGCTCAGCAGCGCAAATACTTGTTCATGGACTTACTGTCGAGCTACTTCGCCGCCAACGAATTCGCCCGCCGGCCGAGGCTTCTCTGGATGATGGAAGGCATCCATGATCACATCGACTTGGGCCCATACCTCCTCTGGCCGTGACTTGTCCGAGTATTCGTCGAAGATGAAGAAGAAGTTCATAAGGTCGTTTGCGCATCGAAGCTGATCTAATTATCGCAAGTCTGTTAACACCAAAGGACGATGGACAGAGAGAACCTTTGACTCAATGGAACTAACCTCGCGTCACATTTGGATACAGTAATCCTGTCAAGAGATCTTGTACTCTATTAGCAACCTTCTAATCAAGAAGAAGGTACCCAGAAGGATCTAGCTTTACTGAAATTGCACTTGTCGAAGGACTTCTGCGCCTTGGGGCTAAAAGCCCCAAAACTCGTGGCCCATTCGATGGATTCCTGTCTGATATCCTCAGTATGCGGGTTCAATTGTCGGGGCCATTTCCATCTGCCCTGGAAATCAGGAAGATGGATCACGGAGGACATCATAGTGGCGAGACTCAGTTTTCCGCGTGAGGACAAGTCCCAGGCATGCAAATGAAGATCAAAGACGACGGAAATTCAGGAGAAGACGGATCAAGGACAAGAGAGCTCTAGGCCCAGTATTTCTACGAGTAACGACAAAAGCCTGGGGGGTCGTGCTCTCCAGCCTTCTTTACTCTACCTCCACTCGTCCGGTGGGCACCTTATGCGTATCAACCCATGAAAGTCTGGAAGCAAAAACGCCATATGTGGTCCTATCGAGCAGCAAGGCAACGATAACCGAGTACTATTGTCTCACATTATGTTTGCTATACCCGAGGGAAATTTATGTGCTGAGCAAGTTGCCCTCCAGGTCCACTACCAATCCCTTTCTTGACATCTTGGTGTGCAGCACCGAGCTGAGGCCAAATGAAAAAGGGCGACCGGTAGCTTTGGCTGTAGACCCCATGAGCCCCTCCCAGGCTTTCTCAACAGCTTGGGGCATGATTACGAGGCCTTGGACGGCCTGACGCACGAGCTCGTAGCGAGTATAATGGCGAAAGATTATTCCTCTGTCTCTCTGCCTCGCCACCCCTTTTCTATAAAGTGAAATCTAGCTGACGTAGCAGCGGAAGAGGTGATGGACCACAGAGCCACTGAGCACATGCACGCAGGTACTTTTTTGTTCACATTTCTTTTTTCCTTCCAATCACCTTAGAGATTTCGCCGACCAACCTGCATATTATTGCATAGAAAAAGAGGATCGGCCCGGTTCTGTTATGGGCCCTTGCCGGTATACGGTGATTGTCTTCCCGAAAGCAGAATGTGACTGCGCGAAAGTTAAAAAGTGCAGTTGGTACAGGGATTTTGCCATCGATGTGTGATCTCTGATGAGATGGCGTTATTTTACTCGTTCTTCATCCAGTCCTCTCTCTCGGTACGAAAGCAAGGAGACTGGATTTATTGATTGTAATTCTGAGTGACCCACGACAAGTTACAACGCGATTGGATCATATAATCAACGTAACGCAATTTGCTTCGTCTGAAACTAACCCATGACGAATTACCTTTCATTTGCTGCCAAGTGGCGATGGATGCTTGAGCCCCAGCTCTGATTGATCGTATGTACTTCATACGCATCGAGCGGCCCACTTCATATGCAGGAGACTGGACTCAGAAGTCTTGTCAATAGCAACAAGAGGTGCCGAGCTCGCCACGGTGCCGGTTGGTCTGGACCCTTGAGTGTCTGGTGTCCTTTTAACTTCAGCCTGTTGTAGCAGGTGACACTCACCCCTATTCTCTGGCTAGATCTGATGGAGTCCCACTCCACAGCGTCTTCCTCTATATTCATTTACTCTGCTTTACACAAAAAAATCCGTATTTAGATTATTCGGACACTCTTTTCTACACCGATCCATATCACGGTACCTTTTTTTCAGCATGACTGAGGTGCTATCGTTTGCCAGATTCGAGGAAGTCATGCCAAAGTTGATGTTGAAACTCGAAGCCAGTGATTTCCAGAACCTCGGGGTTACGCCCTGGTTCTCCTACAGCACCACTTTGCCAAAACGCCCGCTGCCCAGCCTTTCCGAGCGACCCCATCTCGAGACGGAACGCCTCCTAGTGCGGCCCATTGGCCCGGACGACCTCGACGCATTCTACGAACTTCGAAGATGTGCAGAGACGCAAGAACACTCAAAAATACGGGGCCGGCCTGACCAGAGCAAGGAGGAGACTAAGCAGGCCATCGAGGCGCTAGTGTCCCAAGCGCGTACTCATTGGTATTTTGGTGCTTTTCTCCTCTCGACTGGAGAGATGATTGGCGAAGGTGGCTTGCCAGACTGCACTGTCATGTCTACGTCTAACTCTGGTTGGCCGGAAGCTGAATTTCTGATTAAGCCACAATACTGGCGGCAGGGCTATGGGAGCGAGATGTTCAAGCCAATTATCGACTCTTGTTAGTGAACATTTCTCTCTCTTATCACACATGCATCTCTTGTTTTCTTTTTTCTTATTTCAGGAGCGTCTAGAGTCGCAAAAGAATCACTCTTATGCTTCGCAATAGTATTCTAACCTCTTACAGGGTGGGCGCTCCCTCGAGAGAAGAGACGCATCCAGATCAACCCAGCTTTGGTCCAAGGAGTTGAAGCAGGCGCCAAGGTACCCGAATGTCTCGTCTTCCAATGGGAGGAACGCAATGCTCGAGCGCGCCATTTCTTCGCCAAGATGCTCGCGCAAATCCCTGCCGCTGCCGAGGGAAGCTTTGAGAGCTGTGATACAAGAGAAGGCAGAGAAGGGACCATTGTGAGGTGGGCGGGCACACTGGTTGTTAAATATGCGGGATAGGGACCTGGAGCCTGTCTCTGCAATGTGGGAAATGGAAACCTAATACATGGTAGCGTTCAGATACATGGCGCATTGGATTTGGTACTTTGGCAAATTGTGTAAACTGGGACGGAAGGCTCTAGTATGGATAGTTTTTATAGGCACACAAGGCACGTTGGAACCCAAGAGAAGGGTACGGTAACTCAGGTATATTGTCTTTTCCGGTTATTGTCGCCACAAGGCATGGTATTTCGTGCGAAAGCCAGCTTCCTAGAAGCATAAATAAATATTACTTAACATGCTTCCCAGTCTACTGATTGTTTTCCATTCTCTTCCCGCTGACGATGCACTTTTAAAAGTCTTCTACTTCTCTGTGCTTCGTTGAGATAGGCTTAGGACGACCCGTTTTATACGAAGCTTGGGAGCTTAACCAGACACCAGTATATATAAGGACAATGTGACCTTGGTGAAAATATTATGTCTATGTCAATGCTTTTGATCCCAAAGAAAAAATAACCTGTGATGTCCGTTCCCTTTCGCACTGGAATCCTTCAACCTAGCCCAGCGTCTGAGCATTCCAGCTCCTCTTTAGTACTGAACTAGATGCACACTCGCACCTTGGGAGGGCAATGAGAGAATTAAGAAGCAGTAATGCTCTAGCAAAGGCCAGCAAGGCCTTGTACTGTATTTGATTTGTGGGTTTGTATTAGGAACAGAGCTGGGTACTCTCGGCTGCTTCCGAGAGTTTTGATGTTCTTGATTAGGCATTAGCCCATGACCATGTAGCCGCTTTCAAAGATCTTGGGTCGAACGGGGCAGTGGGGAGCCATCGAGTCAAGTAGCCGTCATGTTGTAGCCTCCAGCTAGAGATGATTTGAGCGGTACAGCAAGAGCAAATGCCCTGCTTGAAGGTGTAATTATGGGGCGAACAACACTTGAACAATATCCAGAAAAGAGTTTTGTCATGAGCCTGGTCGTATCATTTGGTCGTGCTGGAAGAGCTTAGTTGACTTATAACCTATCCCTGGAACGATACTCTCGCGAGTTTCATAACCAATTTCTAGGCCCCCTGACCATAAGGTCCTGCCACACCGGGCCTCGTGATGATGTCTGACAGCCGAGGGTATCGAAATGTGCACCAAGGCTGGGTCGGGCTCTGAGAGAAGGTGCTCAATGCCACAATCCAAGATCGGAAGCGAATACACAACTCCGGATTTTTTCTTTTTAAAACAAAAACCTCAAGAAGTCATGAGTGACTCTCCGTTCTCAAGCTGGAAGTCATGCGGTGGGTGACTGCCCACAGAGCTGAGCTTGCTGGGACCTGTATGTACCTCTTGATTACTATGAATTGGGTGATGGCCATGTACAACTGGTAGGCCAACCTCACAAGGAATCTGGCTTATTATTGACAAAGAACCATACAAAGAGATGGGTCGATCAGGTTATTAGCTATTTAACGGGCGGCTGACATCCATAGCGACCTTCAGCCTGCTTAGCGGCCCATCGTTGGGTCTGTATCACACAGCCCACACCTAATTCCCCTCCAGCACGGCCGATTTAAGTATATATAAATTTACGCCAGTTCACCACGAACGCAGTGTTCTGACCGCACGAACTGATGGGCAAGGTCGAACGAGCGAGAACATGAAGAGACGGAAATGTTTCCGCGGCGTCGGCGTTGGAGAGTCGGAGGAGTGCAATACAGGGTCAAGATCTCGACCACCCTTGAGCCCTCACAGCAGCCACATCAACAACTAGACTGTGTCATTTGGCCTCCGGTGTGTTGTAGTGTGCGTGAGAATCACCCGCCGTCCTTGCCGCTGCGACTGTGGTTGGTGATGGGGCGCTGGCTCAAGTGGGGGCCGGGCAATGAGCTGCCTTGCGCTGCCCGTAGAGGAGAAACCACCGCGGAGGAGGTCCTAGTTGGCCTCAGGGCATGCTCACATGGTTGGAGAGGGGAAGAGAGGGGGGGGGGGGGCGGCAAAATGAAGAGAGCGTATTTACGCCTTAGGCACGATGCAGGCAGACAGGCAGGCAGGCAGATCAACCCAGCCAGCCACAGGAGCGGGTCAGCCCAAGGCCGCGCGGACGACTGCAAGGGGGAAGGCTACATCGCAAGCCCTTTCTCTTTCACACACGTACGCACCCACACCTATACATTGCACATCCCTCCCCTTCGACCATCACTACCAGCAGTCAACCTTGCCGTCATGACGATTATAACCCAAGGCTGGTGGGCCATAAGATATGCAGGAAAGAAGCAGGGACTGGCATCGTGAAGCAAAAAGCGGTGAGGGTTGGTAAGAGAACTAAATTAAAAGCAATATCGAGACGGGACAAATAAGTCAAGGTGATAAGATTCATTACGACCCGGCCACCTTTCCAGACCTTCTCTCGGGAACGATGGAACGATGTCACCCGTGAGAGCGGTCCGAATTCGAGGTGGGGCCGGGATCACCGGATCAAGAGGAAGACCATATATGTTACTTTTGGAGCGCGGTGATGATGAAGCCAACCAGTGGGGGGGATAAGGAGGCATTGAATTCTCAAATGATTTTGATTTAGATAGCGATAGCCGAGTCCTCTGTATCATACACTTGTACGTGGTCCGCTCTTTGCATGCAAGCAAGTCCTGCAGGGTGTAAGTGTGTGTGTGTGTGTGTGTGAGCGTGACGCGGGAAAAACGGAAAGGAAGGAAGAGAGGGAAGAGCCCCAAAAAATCACAATCATCAAAACCCGTGTGCCACCTTGGAGATTGGTACGTCTGTGCAAAGTATGGGGTATGAATATGGGCGCCTGTGTAGCTCTCTCGAGTGGCTGAAAGGGAACTAAAAACACAGATGACGCCTGCTAACAGCAAGCGAAGGGGGTGCGGGACGGCGACGTTCGAAACATCGTCTCGGCTCCAGTCCACCGGGGCAGACGTGCAGTGGAAGAAGAGCTGATCAGATCAGATGAGATGCCTTCGCTCACACCCCCACCCTTTCCCCCCAATATCTAATCGAACAAAATCTCGGGATGTGAGACATGGCAGCGTAAAGGGAGAGAAGGGGGGGGAGGGGCGTTCGCGTTGTCTTAGATCGTGTCGGAATAGAGCATTCTGTGTACAGCACTATAGTGATAATCCAGGTCATTCACTCGTATCTCGTATGCGTCGAAAATGCCACAGCGTAAACAAGTTGTGAATCCAGAGCTGGCTACTGATACGCCGCGGCCAGCGCCGAAAAACTTGAGCGCCTAATTGGCTGGTGATGGCATCGGTGGCCAGAAGGGCCAATCCATGCAGCGAGCCGTATAAAGACAGAAGAGGAGGGAAGAGGAGGGAAGAGGAGGAGGTTGAGGCATCACAAAGCCGGGTCAGGTTGTCCACAGCCACTCCTCGGTCAGGCTGTCATTGGCGGATCTAGGCCGCGGGGGTGTGTATATATGCGTCGCTGGTATGTTTCATATAGACATACAGATGTGCCACTCCTATCATGGAGGCGTTGCTGCTGTATGTACAGCTGGACCCAGTAGTATAGACTCGGAGTATGCCGTTGCAGGAGTCCCGGAGGCGGACGATATGCTGGATGGCGGCGCGTGTGACGAGCTGCAGCTCGGCACCTGCATATCATTCACTGCAGGTGGCGCGCTCAGGCGGGTGACGATCCTTGGAGCCATGATACCCTGAGCTGCAGTGGCACGCTGACAGCGTTGATCTTCAGCACGCCAAAGTCGATGGCAGTCAAAGGTGCCCGATAAGAACGACTGGGCGGTGGCTGGTAGCGTCTGGAAAGCCTGCTTCGAGGGCAACTGAACCTAGGCCACCGGCAAGCAAGAGCAGCAGCAGCAGCAGCAGCAACAGCAACCACCTCTGCTCAGGTTCTGCTCAGCCCTCGATCTCCTCCTACTCATCCTCCTCCTTGGGCCAGATCTTCGTCCACGAGCGAGGCTCAGCTGGAGCTAAAAGGTGCACTGTCAGCAGTTCCACGGCATACTTTTTGGTCCAAGAGCATCCGATCACGGCCAGGTCAGGCAATAACCATGCTTCCAGATGTCTTTACAGGGAGGGCGGCTGAGCCATCATATTCGGTCCTAGACAGAGAGGATGGTGTGGTGTGGATACTGTAGTAGTAGGAGTAGTAGTAGTAGTAGTAGTAGCAGTAGTAGTCGTCTATGCGAACCCATATCGATACTAGCCCTAGTCGCAGACACTGTTTTGTCGATTCCATTCCGCAAACGTCAACCATTTGGAGGCGAGTAATGGAAATGACACCAGTGATTAGATACATACCTCGGTAAAAGTTCAAGAATTAATCGACCATCAGGTGCCAAGTCAATACTATGGTAGTAATGGTACTTCAGGGTCCGAGTATGTCCTTTGGATTAGAAATATGATGGTCAGTTTTCTCGGCCTCCGGCTGTTCCTTTTGTCCTCGTCAGAGTCGACCGTTATGGGTGAAGTTTGCGATCCGAGAAAATATTCCAAGGCCCTCCAACTCAAAATAACCAGGCCTCGCCGCCAGCAGACCCTCAACGCGATGGGATCATCCTTGATCACAGAGCAAGCGATATCAGATCAGCGCAGAGATAGCGCCGGGTTGGATCGCCAGCGTCAGGTGCATCGCGATGGGATTCGCCCCATCAGCGACAGGAACAGACACTTGACTAGTGAGCTGTGCCTGAATGCAGACCGGAGCTTCGCTAAACCAGTAATGTTTAATGCAAGATGGCGATGGAGCCAAGCTGTCGGGACCGAACTTGGGATAGACGAACGCGATCTGTGCACACTCGCAGCGACGAGGTGGATCTTTTTTCTTCCTTTTTTTTTCTTTCTTTCTTGGTTTTCTTTTTCTGCTGGACTGGCCGAGATGGTGCAAACTCAAGAGAGTTTCAGCTGCCAAGTCCATGCTATGTTATAATTTACTGGCGATTGTGCCCAACTCGTTGACCTCGGACAGCGTTCGTCCGGCCGGCTGCTTGGCGCTAGGAGGTGGGAATGCGAGTGACAGTGTGTGCGTGTGTCGGGTGGTCATGGGCCATGGGCCAAAACAGAGCCAGGTGTGTTTTGTTGGCCCGTCTAGACCAACCAGACCATATCCTTTCCCTCCTGCACGATGCAAGGCACAGACAGAGACAGGCCCAATACAGTAGCTCTTGATTCCTCGACCCGAGGGTGCACTGGAGCCAGAGTATGGTGTTGGTTGTGGGTTGCGGGGAAAGAAGTCGAGGTACAGTTGAGTGGATCCATTTAGTGCTCGTTGGGAGGCAAAGATGATGCGGCGTTTTCAGCCAGGAACCCGCAGAACCGCAGTAGCAGAAGCCAAGTCGTTCGTGCATGAAACGGACATGTGCAGTGTTACCCGTCGATGGGCCAACGTGACTGCTTCCCTTTTGCCCCTTCTCGGAAAGTCGAAACATTCTGGCTCGTATCTGCTCGCGGGTGGAGACTACCACGTTGACTTGTTCGAGGCAGGTGAGCCATCACGTCGTACCGGGAAGACGAGGAGGGGGCTCGAGAATGGAAGGTCAGGTGAGGGGAGAAAAAAATATCTGCCCTCCCTCTCTCAGCTTGGGATTGTGGGTGGATGATTGAGCCATTGCAGGCAAGCGCGGCGATGAAGCATTGATAGTCTGAAGGACATGTGGGCCCTAATACGGTACAACGGGTAAACAGTCATCATCATGGTTATTGTTGAGGCGGGCTGGGGCGCATACTTACTGTGTCCTGTCGTTTTGTAGCAAAGTACGTGCTGCCCGCCTGGCCCTCACAGCATCCACCCCCCATCTACAGCCACCACCCGTTCATAGCGCTATAGCCGTGTCCAGGAAGGGGAAGTGACAACAAAATCATGGCGATATTGTTCAGGGAAAGGGGAAAGAGGAGAAGATGTGTGACGCGCATACAAGGGCAGATTGGTGTGAAGCTTTGAGAGGAGTGATTGATGAATGCTGACCTACCTAACTTGACTTATCGCTTAGTGGGGGATGAGGCGCTGCCAAGGTGACCTGGTAGGGTAAGCACAGACCAACGCTTAAATTCAACACTGATCCTTCAGTGGGTGACAAAGGAGGCAAGGGGGACCTACAGCTGTTTCCGTTTCCCATAGCACTGCCTGGCTAGTGCTGGCCCCAGGGGAGTCCAGGCCCTGGAGTGACATCCTAGGCCCTTGCAACCTGTTGTAGCACCGGCCCTAAGGCCAACCCCTGTCCCGTCGAGGCTGCCCTGACCTCAGGGATCCGCCTATTTCCAATCCCCCAAGTCAAAGAAGAAATACAGTACTATCACCAACCTGGTCTACGTCCCTTGTCCTGCCACGTCTTCTCCTCACACACAACGACTCCTTTTTGCCTGCCACTGACCGCAGTACCACACACGACTTGGTCTCTCTTCCCTTCTTCGGCTTCTTCTCTTTTCCCTTTTTTTTTCTTTCTTTCTTTCCCCTTCCCTTTCCAGAAAAACCCAGCCAGCCACATGATGCAGGTGGGCGTGAATGCTAGCTTCTTCAGGGCCACTGTTTTCGGGCGTGGACGAAAATAATGTGTGTGGATGTGCAGCATCGGTCCTTGGGCGTTGGACAGACAGGCAGAGGACAGGTAGGCAGAGCGGCAGTCTGTACCCTGCGCCGCCTTTGGAGCTATTGATCCAGACTCCATCTACGAAACTCCTCCTACCGAGGGACGCCACGGCATACAGTACTAGACGGACATACGCCATCGTGGGCACCTTGTTCGCTAACCTCATCCCCCACCATGCTCTCTGTACCGCAGTACACGCCGTTACATGGCATGATGACCGCAACGACAGCATGTGTCACCAAGTACCCAGCTGCAGCCTATCACAACGAAGCATCAGGACCATCCTTGATGCCCTGGGCATGTCAGCCTACACGCCCTGGGAGGGGTGCCTCCTGTTGGCACAAGCCCTGCTGGTGGCAGCGATCTTTTCGCCGATGCCAGGACCCTGCCTGATTTCTGCACACACGCACATGCAATACGACCCGGTTCCTATAAGCTTCTGTTATAGCCAGCCGCTGCAGCCTCTCGTGTTCGAGAACCATCGGCAGTCATTCCCGTCGGGGGAGGGAAGACGAATCAGGTCCGCTCGAGGTCCAAGAGGACGACTGCGTCTGCCTGGTCCCCTTGGTTTGTTACCCGCGTCGTTAGCCGACTGCTACAGATCAAATCCCGAACCACCGGATGTAGGATTTCCTTTTCCGGCTTCTGACCAAACTTCGACGACGTCTTACTCTCTGTCTTCCCCCCACCTCCCCCCCCCTCCCGTCTTAAAAGAGACAACGGCACGGCTGGCACTGCTTTTTTAGCAGCAAGAAGTGTAGTTATGTACTCATCCACAGACAACCGTACACCACAGTTGTGTCAGAACTGGTCTGGTCTGGGTTCGTATGCTGTCATGGTATCCACGCCCGACCCGCGAGGTCCACAACCTCTTGGGCATTGTCCACTGCGACTATGATGTGTGTCTGATCCTGTCCTCGCACCGGCAGAGATACCGAACAGCAGCCAGTCGTGTGGGTACTGTACAGTAAGGATGTGTGTGTGTGTGTGTGTGTGTGTGTGTGTATGTGTTTGTGCGTGCGCCCTGGGACAAGGCATCCTGTGCGTCTGGAGCCTCCGATCGCACAGCCCGCGATCCTCTCTCATCCTCATCAGTCTCTCTCCGTCGTCTTCTGGGTCCTCGGGCCAGACGAGATGTTCATTCTCCGGGATCAGCCTGTTAGCCCCGTGCCAGTTGTCCCAGTACCTATTTCTGGCCCGCTGGCCCCAGGGGCTACCGAAACTTTGAGCATGACCCATTGACTCGCATTGGCCACTCATGTGCCTGAGCCGGGGGATGAAAAGACTTAGCTACGAATACCCCAGTCCAGAACCTCTTTTTTTCTTCTTCTTTCTCTTCGTCCTCTTCTTTTCTTTTTTTCTTTTTTCTTTTGCGCGCTGCACGTTACCCGGCTGCACGCTGCACGGCACGAACCAGACAACTCATCCTCGACCGTGCGTGAGTGGGCTTGACCCGATCAGGATCTGGACCCTCACAGTAGTTCCTGGATCATAGTGGAGAGGGTCCTTTCTGCTGCTGCAACAAGGGTGTTGTTCTTATTTGTTGTGTTGTGTAATTACTCGTTCGTACGCCGTCCTGCAGCCAAGCGAGGAGTCAGGTTGGCACACAAAAGATCCTCCTCCTAGTTGAAGAGGAGGGGGGGAGGAGAGGGGAAGAGGGGGGGGCCGCCAGCAGATCCGATTCCTCGACTCGGCATGTCTCGAGGGAGGTCGTCGAGAGGGGTAGGGAGTCCCTCCCTCTTTCTCCTACCTCGTTGTCATAGTAATTACTACTACTACTACTATTACGAAACGGTATGAATGGTATAGGATAGGGTCTTCTACTCACTATGATAGTAGTTGGCGATAACCGTCCAAGACCTTAAAAACTGTACTTATGGTACGTACTACTTAGTAGTTAATCGTAGTAGTGCACTAATGGTAGTGCGGTGTGCTCTTGCAGTCTTGGTATCTCAGGGCCAGCACCAGGGGCGAGCAGCGTCAGGGGCCAGCCCTGGAGGTTTCATCATCACCACCCGCCCATCTTTGCTGGATCAGCGCTGGCTCCCCCTAGCGAGGGGATTTGCATGCAGGGCAACTAGGATGCAGCCATCAGGACCGGTGCAACATTGCCACAGGGCCGCTCTTGCCCCTGCCACCTTTTCCGTCCCCGCCTCTGTCCAATCTGATTTGGCAACAACGCACTCAACCGTCCTTTACCTTTTTTTTCCTCCTTCTTCTTCTTCCTTTTTCTCCCCTTCTCTTTCAAACATCATCAGACCAAATCGACCTGGTTCCCCATCTGCTCTCCACCAGTGCACAGGTTCGGTTCATGTTGTTTGCCACCCTTCTCGACCACCGAGTCCCCCTCTGCCTGTTCTAACCAGTTCTCTCTTTGTCGTCGACACGGGTCGATCGATACATCATTGTGGTCGAGGCGTCGAGATCCAGGACGAGACTGAAAGGCGGCGGCAATAGGCAGGCCTTTTTTTTCTTCTTCTTTTTCTTTGAGACTTGTCTCGAGGCTTGGAGGGCTTGTACAACAGGACAACGTTGTCTTGTCGTCCCTGCTGCTTCGTTGTCCTGTTTTCCGTCTTGCCCCCGGCTTGACGCATCGCCATCCTCCACTTGGTATCCCGGGCAAAGCAGTGACCCAGAAGGTCAGCCAGGGGGGTGGTGGTTCAGAGAGAGTGTGTGTGTGTGAGTGGGCCGCCATCACCTTTTTTTTTTTCTTTCCCTTTCCTCCCCTCGGCCGCAGAATCCACTCCCTGCCATCCAACAAAAACAACAGGGCAGGGCAGTCATCGTCACAGGAAAGGAAGACAGAAGAAAAAAGGGAAAAAAGACACCACCACCACAATCCTCAGCAAGTCGTCATCAACCTCTTGTTCGGATGAACGGCCTCAACCTTTAGACGGCTGGTCTCTCTCTCTCCCCCTCCTCTCTCTCCTCTCCCTTCCCTATTTCATTGGTCATTGCCACTCTCCGGGCCTCCCGTCATCTCTAATCAGCCTCCCTATCCATTCACCATCCCAACAAGCCAGCAGTCAGTATCAGACTTCCCAGCCAGCCAGCAAGCCTCCCGCCGCAAGCACCCCGCATTACCCCTGTTGGCCCTGCTGAACGCTCCCACTAGGGAACGGGAATACTGGGATTTGCCCGTCTCAGCCTCACACAAAGGTCACTGGATCCCCAAAGCGCAGCGCCGCCGTCCCATTTCTCCCTTTGGTCCTCCTCCCTGCCCTCCCTTTCCCGGGACATCAGCGCTTCAGCCGCGATCTCTCTCTCTCTCTCTCTCCCCTCCCCTAGAAAAGAGATCTACACACATACAGACAAGACAGAGATGGCGGCCAATTTTCGATCCGTCAACCCATCCTCTGGCTTATTGTTTCCTGGTGCAGCAAAGGACGAGATGACAGTCCAATCATCTACGACCCCCCGCCCAGGTACAGCCCCTCAATCCCTTCCGCCTCCCCAGCAGCACACAATGGATGATGCAACCACTCCTACCCGGGCCACCTTTGGCGGCAACGCAATGGCTCACCAGAAGCCGCTGCCCAACTCATCATTCCCTGAGGATGCAAAGGTGCCCGAGGACACTGCCGGCAAGAAGGGTCACAAGCGGAACAACTCCCAAAACTCGAAACGATCGAGGGACTCGGCCGAGTTGATGGATGTAGACGAGTCCGATAACGACACCGCAGGCGAGGAGTCAGACGGAGAGGGCAGCGTCAACGCCGACGGGACACGGTCGAGCAAGAAGAAGAAGGGCAACCAGCGCTTCTACTGCAGAGACTACCCCCCGTGCACCCTGAGCTTCACCCGAAGCGAGCATCTCGCGAGGCATATCAGGTAAGCACACAATATACACACACCCCTCATCACAGTTGCCATCCTTGAAAACACAGGGCCCCTTACTGTCTTGTTTGCTTGCTGTGCTGGTGTTGGTACTGGTGATACTGACAGAAGGCCCTCCTTCTTTTCTTTTTTCTCCCCCCCCCCCATCAGGAAACACACTGGCGAGCGTCCATTTCAATGCCACTGTCAACGTCGATTTTCCCGCCTCGACAACCTTCGACAGCATGCCCAGACCGTTCATGTCAACGAGGACATCCCTTACGACTCCCTTGCCGCGACCGGTACGAGATACCAGAGGCAGATCCGGACGGACAGGGTGCAGCGTGGAGGTCGGGCCAGAGCGTCGACGGCCGGCAGCGTGGGTGCTCCTCCCCGTGGCCACTCCAAGTCGCTCTCTACCTCGAGCATCGCCAGTATCAGCTCGCTGGGCTCGGCCTACAGCAGCAGAGATGACATCCGAAGACGGCCACCGCCACTGGTCATGGCCGATCCGAATGCTCGTCTGTCTGTTGAATCCTACCGCAGTGTCGGCTCTACACAATACCCCTACCGCCAGACTTCCCCAAGTGACTACAGCACCCCGACGTCTGCTACCTTCTCCACTGGTCAGAGCAGTCCTCGCTGGGGTTCTGTTGTTGGCTCGCCGGCGACGTCATACTCACGCCACGCCATGTACCCATCCGGGTCGCGCACACCCGGCCGAAGGTTGAGCGTCCCCTCCGGAGGCAATCCCTTCCAGTCTCCCATCGGGCCTGGCGGTCTTGGGAGGCCCATCTTCGGGCCTGGCCCCCTGAACACCTCCAACTCTGCTGCGCTGTCCTCACCTGTCGGTAGCTACCTCGGCTCTCCCACCACGTCAGCAGGCGGCTGGTCACGACGGGAGTCCCTCTCCAGCACTGCCGAAGAGGCCTGGCGCAGGAGGACCTGGCATCCCGACAGCAGCAACTTCACCGCACCTGGGAGTCGGTTGAGCCAGGTCATCACATCGTCCCAGCTCCACCCAGGCCCTGAGCCGCTGCCTGCCATGAACAACAACGCACCTCAGCAACAGCAGCAGCAACAGCAGCAGCAACAGCAGCAACAACAGACCGTGCGCCTGCCCGGCATCGACTCCTTGCTCCCACGACCTGGCCAATCGCTGGCCGTCCCCTCCAGGGATCCTTCTCCCATGATGATCGACCGCTCCCACGGGGCGCCGCTGCTCCCGTCTGCTAACATCTCGGACGAACGGCGCAACATGCCGCAGTGGGACATGGGCTTGCACCGCGGTCTCACCCGGCTGGACATCAACAACAATACGACCCCGCCGCCTCCTGCCAGGGACGGTGCCGGGGTCTGGGCCAGTGAGGTTCACCAGGCCATGGATCGTGTCGAGCAGCCTCGACAGTACCAGCCCACCGTCCGATTCGAGCCTGAGCCCCAGATCGTCCACCCACCGCGGCAGCAGCCACCGCCGACGGCCACTCACATCGTACCTAGTGGGCCACCTCGCGGTCATCAACACACAATGTCGGCGCCCCTGGTCTCGACGAACCGAGAGGTCAAGCGGCACGGATGGTACAATGGCCCCGTCACCGTTCATGAGGACAGGGTCCTCGAAGCACGGCCTCACGTCGACCGCCTTGAGCACCCGAATCTGCATGCTTTCACCGGGTTCCCCGCCCGAGGCGGGGACTCAGACCGCCGTCCAGGGGACAACCCTGACTCGAGGCGTTTCGATGCCCTCGTTGCCGTCGCGACCGGCGAGTCGACTGCCACGGCGTGCTAGGAAGGCCCGTCGAGTCTTGTGTGGTAAGCACCAGCACAGCATCCTGGGCTCGAGCTTTCTTGATGCACATATTATCACAGAAGGGGTGTCACAGAAAAACCTGCTCTCCACTACACGAAATGACAAGTGACGACCTTATGACGACGACCGTTCTATTTTGACTGCTCAACAACAATCCACAGAGTTTTTCAACATGCATCGGGTCGGCAAGTTCTGATAAACGACATTCGTTACGAGTTCTTGTTTTTTTCCTTCCTCCCACATCATTGATGTCCTTCCGACATTTGTTTTGGGTGGATGATACTGTTTCTGGTTTGATTTTTTTGTTTTTGATACCAGGTCGGCAGTCTGAGTTTCATTTTGACTTTACTCCGGGTTTGCGAGGCGTTTTCGAGGTGACGCTTTTTAGTCTTGCGTTTGTCACGGTGGTCTTCGTCTCCTTTTTCTTTTCCTCTTGGGCTGTCTCTCGTGCTATCTACTGTTCAGCGTTATTACTGCATTGTCTGTTTTTCTTGCGATACGTTTCTTTTTTCTCTTTTTTTTTCTGCTTCTCTGGATTGGCAGCACACATACTACTCGCTATCAGGTTTGGTACGGTCTCCTACTGGGTTGATTTTATTGATTGTCTTTTTCTATTATTTTCTTTTGCTGGTTTGGACAGTCTGGATGGGAAACATACATGGGCCTCCCGCGTCGACGAAAATATAGATGAGACACGCTTTTCTTTTTGCCTCTGCTCTGCTCAGTTCCCCAGCTATCTATACGATTGAGGTTGGTTGCGCATACTCGCGCCCTTCGCTTCCATGCGAGGAGAAAGAGAAATTGATGGCGCGGGTGAGACGGTGGATTGGCAGGCACTCCTGGCTCTTCTTCAGATGATACCCCAAACTTTTTGGAATCTTGGGAAGGGAGGTCTTTTGATCCATCGCGAAAGAATAGGCGGGCAAGGCGGTCTGATTTTTTATTTTTATTTTCTTTATTTCTTGGTCAAGGGAGGTGAGCGACTCTGATTATTTCTTGTGTTTTTTTTTTCTTTCTTTCTTTTTCTTTTGGAGCTTGGCTCTACTGTTTCTGGTCTGATGGGATGGATTTGATACCCACAGAATTTTGAATTTTACTTTTCAACCCCAATAGCACGAGACTATTACTACGTGAGGTTCCTGGTGACTGCTGGCCCTTTTTCACGGCAGTATCTATATCGCCACATACCTCTAAATAGGGGAAGATCGTGCCACGGTTCTCATCGTGGATCAAAGGCTGACTCCTCGTGTGTGTGTGTGTGTAAGGCCATCATGTAAGCTGCAGGTATCCTTGGCTGCCACACCAGGCCATTCAGGGCGTTCATTGCTGACGGACCTGCCGCCGTATGATGATCACTCGCAGTCAGTCGCCGGGTTCGGTAGGAGACAAAGGTCGTCCCTTGGGCCAGATCCGGATCAGAACAACCGAAAGCGCGAGGCTTGGGGAGGGAAGGAAGATCATATGGGTAGACCGTCTGTCTCCCCTCACTGACTGGAGAGTTTTTTGAGGGCCTGCTTGGGTTGATGATACCTTGGTAGGAATCATAAGGCTTTCCTCATCTAAGTGGAGGCCATTAATGTGTTCATTCCCTTCCTCCCCCCTTTTTTCTGTTGAGATCCTACTTTTTTGTGTGTGTATGTATTTATTCACCCTTGCATACTTCTTTTATCTAGTGTGTTTGTTTGTTTGTTTGTTTGTTTGTTTTTTCACGACATGACCCGACGTTACCGCCAGTTATTTTTTTTATTTTAAATCAAGTCACGTCCCGCCCACCAATCCCCTCCTTGCCCTTGGAAAACCCCACCCAGTTCACAACCGCGTCGCAGAAGCGAAGGGGGGGTGGCACAAGACGCCTCTCACATGCATGCATGCATAAAAGTAGCAGTTACTACGAGAGTGGAGGATGGGAATGGATGGATGGATGGATGGATGGATGATCCCCATATCGTGCGACCACAGGCCCGGCCGTCTCAGATCCCCCCCAATGTCGTCACTGTGCAGGGGGGGAAGAGGGGGAGGGGGGAAGGGAGGAGGGGTCGCGTCTTTGCAGTGCAGGGTTGTGGTGGGGCGTTTCCCTTTTTTTTTCTTCTTTTTCTTACCTGTTCACTCTCCACCTTTTTTAAGAGGGGGTTCAGTGGAATGATCAGCGTGAAGTGGTGAGCAGGGGTTCCTTTTTTCCTTTTTTTTTTTAAAAAAAAAAGGGGGGGGGGGGGGGGGGGGAGACGAGCCGCAACTTACATCAACAATCTGTGCCTCCTCCCTTCCGACAACCTCGAAATACCACTTCCACACCTCGGCGGCGATAGGCTCGCCGACAGAGCCGAGAACGCGGAGGTGGGCCATCTTGCTCTTCACAAAGTGGTCACCGGCGCGCTTGAGCAGCCGCAGGGCGGTGGGCGCCACGTAGAACTGGGTCACCCGGTGCTTGTCGATAATCTCCCAGTAGCGAGAAAAGTTGGGGTATGCAGGCGTACCCTCGAAGACGACCGTCGAGACACCAAGCAGCAACGGCGCATAGACGACGTACGTGTGGCCGGTGATCCAGCCCACGTCACCACCACAGAAGTAGCGGTCCCCGTCGTGGATGTCAAAAACGTACTTGCCGGTCATGGCAGCTCCCAGCAGGTAACCAGCCGTGGTGTGCATGACACCCTTGGGCTTGCCAGTCGACCCCGAGGTGTACAGGAGGAAAAGCGGGTCCTCGGAGTTCATGGGCTCGGGTGGGATGTAAGAAGGCCACTTTTCGACCTCGTCGTGCCACCACCAATCCCGACCCTTGGTGAATGGCACGTCGGCACCCGTCCGCTTGTAGACCAGGACGTGGCTGACATCGGGGCACTGCTTGAGGGCGTCATCCACAATCTTCTTGGTCCCGATGAGCTTGCCGCCGCGCTTGCCCTCGTCCGTGGTGATGACCACCTTGGACTGAGCGTCAATGACACGGTCGCGCAGAGAGTCGGCCGAGAAACCAGCAAAGACGACGGAGTGGACAGCGCCAATGCGGGTGATGGCAAGCAGGGCGATGAGCGCCTCGGGAATCATGGGCAGGTAGACGGCAACAGTGTCACCCTTCTTGACGCCCATCTGCTTGAGTACCCAGGCGGTCCTGCAGACCTCGCGGAGCAGCTGCCCGTAGGTGAGGTTGCGGCCTTCTTCGGGCTCGTCTGCCTCATAGATGATGGCGACCCGGTCGGGGTCCTTGGCAGCGTGCCGATCGACACAGTTGTACGAGGCGTTCAGCTCGCCCTCGAGAAACCAGGCACTGTCGCCATTCAGCAGGGATCCTGTGTGAACGGTCTGGAAGTCCTTGGACCAGGTCAGAAGCTCTCGGGCCTTGGTGCCCCAGAACTTTTGCGGTTCAGTGATGGACTGCTTGTAAAGCTGCTGATAGTCCTCCAGCCCTGAAAATCATACGAGTCAGTCCAGTTGCACGCCCTCACGACTCACCCTTTCATCCCCACTCCTCTCTCTTTCCCCCAGAGGAGAACCAAAAAAAGGCCAGGGGACCATAAAAGAAGAAAGAAAAAGAAGAAGCGGTGACATACCAGACAGATGAGGTTTGCTGGGATGCTCTGCAGCAAACTGTCAGCTCCCATTCCAAGGATGCGCTCGATCATCTCAGTCACAACTTGGGCGGCTGTCTCGGAGGGATTACATACTGTCAAGCATTTTCTGAGGAGGGTCTGTGGTACGATTTGTTAGTGCTACTGATCCACCTTCTGCCTCATACAGCAGGACAGAAGAGCCACTCACGAAATGTGTCCACCTCATGGGCCTCGAGGACCACTGGGGTCTTGGGTGCTCCCTGTGCCATGTTGAGCTGGCTCTCTCTCTCTGTGTGTATGTGTAAGGATGGCAGTTGTTCTTGAGGTTGTCAGATTTGGTGATGGATGGCGGGGTAGCTGTTGGGGGTGTCTTGTTGGCTGACAGGTTCCGCGTGCCGTCTTCGATGGGTCTGTGTCCACAATTGTTGACCGTGAGAAGAGAGCAACACACGATGACTGAAGCTGAAGGGCGACAATGTGAGCAATGAGCAGAAATAAATGAGGCGTAGAGAGAGAGAGAGAGAGAGAGAGAGAGATCAAAGGGGGGAGAGAGAGAGAGAGGAAGAGGGAGAGGGAGTTAAGATTGAGGAAGGGGGACCTAAGGTGAGGTTAAGGTGTGCGTTGAAGGGCAAGGGGGGGTAGCTTTGTATTATACGCTGTAACCAACACAGGTAGCCCTGTACTATGTACCTTCCCCCCCCCCTTCCCTTCCAAAACTTCACCCATCGTTCACACTTACAGCAAGTACATCCCACAGCCCACCACACCTGCACCCACATCTCCGTCCACTTCCAACGGTACTACCACCACTCTAGTGTGGTACCGCTCGCCCATCCCTATTCCCATCCCTGTCCCCTCACATCTCTCTCTCTCCCTCTTTCTCTACTACCGTACTACATAGTCTAGAGTACGTTGCACCATACTGCGTGTGCGCAAGGTCCCTTGTGTCCGAGGGAGCCTACAATGGCACCATGGGCACTTGTTGTATGCTGATCATCTGCACTGGCCCCAGGTCCAGCAGGGTTGTCTATTGGCTGGCTTGTCATGCTAGCACGCCGCGCTTCCCACCCAGCCGGGTTTGAGCACAGCGTCGGTGCCTTTTTCCCCCCACAGCCATGAGGTGTGTTGAGGTTGAGATCCCCACCCATAACTACACACAGTAGCAGTGCTAGGAGGGAGACCCTGCAGCGCACGACCAGTTGCCAGGGCCACTTTATAGCGGCCTGGCCTTTCCGTCCGTCCGGACTCGTCACCTACTAATTTGTCAAAGCATTTCTTTTGGGTGCATGCAAGTGTGGGAATAGCGGAGCCAAGCCGTAGCATACTGCAATGTATTTGTATTTTTATTTTTTTATGTTATGTTTCGTCCTCTTCTTATCCCTTCCTTCTTTTCCCCTTCCTTGTCCGATCTTCGGATGAAATGATCCAGACGGAGCTGCTGCAAGCACTGGGCACACAGGCTCGGCTTATCGTATGTACTATGTACAAACAGGTGAATGCTTTCTTCTTGTCCGGATGATAGCCGCGGCTGTGTGTGTTCTTGGATCCAGTCATATCAATCACATCTCGAATTACCCATCTCGAGAAACGGCGAGAAGCGAAAGCGCGAACATCCCTGTCCACCATTTTTTTTCTTTCATTCTTCTTTTTTCTTTCTGGCACGAGAGTGGTTTATTGCACAGAGAGTACTAGCCACTTATTTGATGACTGCATTCGGTCTCGGGTCCCGCGACAAATGCATCGACCAGCCCGAACGCAGAACGCCTGTACTATGTAAAGTATGTACTACTATTCTCGATTAGTAGACATCAGAGTCTATTCTAACTCCTGCCCCCCCCCCCCGCATGACCCCAACGCCATCATACCCTCCCATTCAGCCTGGCGCAGCCTTATCCCACCTGAGGTGTATCTCTGTGTCTCTCTGTCTCACACCCCAATGTACCACACACACACACACACGAAGAGAAGAAGGGGGGGGTCCCCTCGCCTTCGCCTTCGCCCTCGCCCTCTCGCACTGGAAGTTGACGCGTCAAAAGTGTCGAGTGTTACATCCCGCAACGTATCCATGTTCTGGGTGCGGATCTCAGTCGAGTCGGGCTCACGTTATGTCAAGCAAACGTGCTCGGAGGCTTGCTGGGCGGGGGGAGAAAACACATCCTTGTTCTACCATTTCCCACCAAGCATTAGAGTGTGCTCATCGCCCCAACACCTTTATCTCTCTCCCTCTCTCCAGCCTACCTACCAAGCCGCTATTCTCATACTTCCCCACATCTCGCCTGGGGTAGCGCCGTTTATCAACAAGGCGCGATGATTGTTTGACCGCGGGGAAAAGGCCCACGAGACCAAGAGAACTAGCATCCAGCCGTGCCTTTCGGCGGCAGATTCGTGCCCATCCTGGCTAGTCGCTGTCATCGCCAGAGGTCCCCTCCCCTCCCCCGCTCCTCTCTTCCCGGACACCCCGCTTCGTCTTGTCTGCCCTCATCTCAGTATGGTGGACTGGATGGTCGAAAGGGGTTCGTTTTGTGCCAGCAGTCACGCACACAAAGACGGGCTCCCATGTCGATCCGTCTTCCTTGTCTACTACTTACCATACAGTACTACATGGTCCTGCAGGTACAATGGTACGTAAGTAGTCTGCACCTGGGACAACCATCACCAATGCAGGCGTGCCCACTTTGTCGTAGCCTCTACCATAGCAAGCATAGTGCGTATTCTGGGACCTCAATCACACCCTGCGGATCCGTAGGGCTATCAAGGTTTGCTTGACAAGTACGCATCAGGCCCAACTGCGGACAAAGCAGGAACACAGGCCTCTCTACCCACGGCAGGATTCGGTAATCAACATTATTCAATCCGTTGTGTTTGTGTCTTTTGAATCGCGATACTGGAGTTAAAATGGCTGTCTCCCGAGGTAATGCAGAAAACATCCTCCCACCCGTCCAGGCCTCTCTCGAGTAGTAGTAAAAGCCCGATCCGCTCGTACATGTTTTTTTCTTCTAGTCCGCCTCCTTTGTCATCCCGGAGCGCCCTCTCTCTCCAGCTTAACCCTGAGGCCCATCCAGACTGTGCCGCGCCGTACCAGATGACCTCATTTGCCACAGGTGACTGGAGAGCTCCGACAAATGAGAGGGTTTGCGCCCAGACTCCCGGGTCTGCTGAAGCCAACTGATGCGAGATGCCAAACCCGAGGGGGTTGCACTGCCCCATGGACAAAAGGAACCTGTATCCCTGTTCCCACTACGATACACACATGTCCAAGTACATCATGTACATTTGCGGTACGTATATACATATTTACATAGTAGTCCCATGATACAGAGTACATACTAAATTGTCTGCCCTCGGTGGGAGCCCTACCATCAACCCCACCCACAATACAGAATCATCAGCTATTTCCACCAATGAGCACGGAACAAACGCCAGAAAA
>JACWRQ010000206.1:0-33233 GCA_014849955.1 Cryphonectria carpinicola | reverse complement strand
CACTCTCGCCTCCGTTTTCTCTTTCTTAAGTAGTATTCCCATTTTTCTTTTTCCTTTCTATATTCTTTTCCTTCGTTGGTGCTCCCCCCCCCCCCCCGATTCTGAGGCGGCATTCAGGAGTTTGTCTCTCATATGGAGCCGAAGACACCCAATGACCATGCCGCCTCCTCCCGATGATGACCCTCTGCAGAGAGATTATCCCGAATCCTCGACGAAGAGACAAAATGTATGCCGCAAAGGGAGACAGACCCCTACAGAAAATCCTAGAAGCTCTCGGCACGTTCCTCTGAAGCCTGCGCTGGCAGCCCCCGCGGCTAACATGACTATCACGCATGCTCAAATGCGTTGCTGCATACCACACTGTTCGCTGAAGGACATGGCGCAGAAATACTCGTCTCGGCCAAGCTTGCAAGGTGATACGCAATCAAGAATCTCCATGCTCCTATATTCGATCTGGATTTGTGCACTTGCACCGAGTGCTATAAGCTGAAAGCACGTTGCCCCCAAAAGTCCACCTTTTTATTCATTGCACACCCTCCTTCATCCGGAACGCCTTTAATGATATCTCTCCCAGGGCTCCCAAACCATTCCTTTTGCCTCGGTATGCAAACATCGCCATATTTCTTCGCTCGAAGCACCCAATCATGTAAATTTATCCACCTTGTCATGTGCAGGGAAAAGAATGAGCGTAAGCTATGCCCACTGCCGCTGCCACAAAAGAAAACAATGCGTGCGGTCTCGGGCCTCAGATGTAATGATCTAAAAATCCATCTCCATAAGATAAATCTCCAAGATTCTCATAAACTTGGCGACAAACGCCTCAAGGTGAAAAATGACTTTGGTGCCCGTCTTGATCCGGTGCTCGTAGAAGGCCGACCACTTGATGACATCGCCCTTCAAGGCCTCGTCGATCTTGGGGATAAGCTTGAACGTGAGAGTCTTGAGGATTGTTGTCGCCGGGATACAGTGTGTGAGGAGATCGTAAAGCTTCGCCCGCACAACCAAGATCTGGGCGGGCGTATGCTCTTGCATCATTTCCCTCGCGATCTGTTCAATGAGTGCTTCCCAGTCGGGCGGTGGTATCGGTGTTGTGTTGGTAACCTTCTCGCTACAGCAGGAACTCGATCAGCACAAAGCTCTTGAAAGTGTGTCGTCTGAGCATGAGGTTGTGAGTTGTCGGAGTAACTTACTTTTGCGCGTGGACCGCCTCATACATCAGCAGAGCCCTCCGAAGATTTCGTCCGCTCTCCTCTGCTATCCGCTGGTGCAAGCCCTCCACCACTGGCCAGTTCTCCTTTTTCGCGGACAGAGCCAGGACCTCGCAGATCTCCTTATGCGTCGGCGCTGCGACTCGTACCAGCAGCGTGCGCGAGCGGATCGGCGCAATGATATTGGCTGTCGAGTTTGCCAGGAGGATAAGGCGTAGATTGGGGCTGTATTTCTCCATGGTCCTCCTGAGCGCAGCCTGCGCATCGCGTGTCAGGTGGTCCGCCTCATTGATCACCACGACCTTGAACCGCTGCTTCGCTGCTGTGTCCACCTGCTGTGTCTGCGCGACCTCCTTCAGGAGGTCCTGGACCACCACACGGTCGTAGTTGCCCACATCGCTGGGAGTGATCTCGAGGTGATATACGGAGGCAACAATATTGAACTCGAGCTTGCGGTTAGAGGTGGTCTGGAATACGCGTGCGTCGATCTTGATCTTCTCGACGCCGGGGCCGAAGAGCTCCTTCAGCGTCGCCACGATGCGGGTCTTCTTGCCAGCACCGGAGGGTCCGTAGACGAGGAGATGTGGAAAGTCTCCGCTCTGGGCCTGCAGGACACATTGGGTCAGTTAGGTCTGCTGAGGCAAGGGAACTGTCGAGGGTAGGTAGGAGCACTTACGAGCGACTTGAGGCGCTCAGAAAGCTCTGGGTGGTAGGTAAGTTGATCCAGGGATCTAGGCCGATGTTTGTCCACGATCAGTGCCATTTTGACTACAACTTCAGAGCCGAACAAGTAGGAGACTGCCAATTTCTCAGGCGCTGATTAAATGTGGAAGTTTCTGATGGCTTTGGGTATCTTGAGTAGAAGTGCACACATGGGTGACGGAGCCTTAGCCCAGACGCGTCGGACCCCACCTAGACGCGTTCTGCTTAGGAGAAGGCTTAATTGATTGCTGCGCCCTAACCCTCGTTTTAGGAACCCATCTATTTGAAGAGTTCAGCACGAAGGTACCATAACTGTCCTGGGGGTAGCAAAGAACAGTATACAAATTCAATAATTGGCACGGCTAGTACAAAAGAAGAAAATGTTGTACGAGATCTTATGCAGGAAAAATTGCCTCCGGTCTGTACAGGTAGTCCATTTATTGCTGAGGAGTAGCCACGAGCACTACGCTCCCTAGCTGACAGTCTATGATACCCAAATGCCTTGAAGTTGGCCTGAAGATATGGAAAGCCGCGCCTTGTTTGCAAAATTCAAGTCTCTCGGCTTGCTTCGTAGAATCTCAGATGTTGGTGAACGGTAGAGGTCTTGAGAGGATGACCGACTCGGCCTCCAGTCCCCTTCGACGAGCGCTGAGCGTGTATATCTCTTTGCAGATCACAGTTCTAGGCTCTTTATTCGCTTGAGCAAGCCCCATCCATTGCCTCGGAATGCAAGTCGCCCAGGTCCCTAATATATACGTTGTGCAGCCATATTATGCATTCAGCTCCAGTCCTGCTGTTCCTACGATGGTGGAGGGACTGAAGACGGTGTTGTTGTCACCGCTGGCGTGACCTCTGGCTTCTCTGCTGTGGGCACCTGCTTCCAAGGTCGCTTCAGATCCTCAATTGTGACCCCTTTCAGCTTCGTGATGCCGACGACTGGTGGCTCTCCCCTCTTGATGAACTCGTACTGGCCTGGCAGCTTATTCCCCGCAAGCCGGAAGGCATCTCTGACAACTTGCTCGTGCAGTGCTCCTCTTATCTCGAAGATCACCCTGTTGACTGCCACTCTGGTTGCCCAATGATCGAAGGATCCTTTTCCCTTGCCCATACGCATCTAACAGTCACGTTAGCCATCGCACGTCCGTTGCCCGGACAGAGACAAGTGACCCACCTCATTTCCGCTAACGTAGACACCGATATTGCAGTTGACCCTTGTGTATAATCGATATCTCTGCCCTCGCAACCTCTGCTTTATGGTGGCTTCCGCAAGCTTGAGTTGTTGTGCGCTGATTCTCCTGTGGTGGTCGACCATGCGCAGGCCGTAGTCCCCAATCATGATCGTCGTGCCCTTCACCGAACCACCCGTGGCCACTCTTGGTCTGCCCTTCTGCATCTTCTTGGTCCGATCGATGAATGGTTCCAGCCATGAGCCCAGCTGGGGCGCCGTCGAGGTGAACGTTCGGACATGTGGGGCTAGACAGGCTGTTTTCGCGGCGTTCAAGGGATGTGTCGGTGTGGCGGCAGATATCCGCAGCCCTCGTAAGGCACTCAAGATCGATGAGCCTTGTCGATTCATCTCTTTTTTTAGGAATCCGAGGGCCGCAAGAGGTGTCCTAGGTTATGATGTCGCTCCAGCTCGGGAACGCCTTCCAGTCAGGTAGCTCTTGGAAAAAACGTTAGGCAGGCAAGGCAGGGTCTTGGTGGCCCGAGCTTTTTACGTATGAGCCTGCCTGAGCTGCCTAACTACAGTAGCCCCACTTTAAAGTAGACCCAAGTACCTTCTATCAACGCGTCGCGCGTCTTGTCAATTACTCCTGCATCCATCTTTGACGACACACCTACCTCCATACCACCTCTTTACTTCTCAGTCGATTTGCACCATAAACACGGCCCCTACACTTGTGGAATCTTCTGAGAGGTTTTTATCAGTTCATTCCCCCCCAGCTGTGGTGTCCAGTTGATCACAAAATGCCTGATATTCGAAACTTCTTCACCCCCAAAGGAGGGGCAGCCCCCGCAAAGCCCCCAGTGCCGAAGGAAGAAGAACCTCCTAAGAAGGGTCGCGGTAGACCTCGCAAGGTCGTCGAAGATAGCGATGAAAATGAGCCTGTTGAAAAGCCTAAAGCGACGGCGCCAAAGGCAGCACCAAAGGCAGCACCCAAGAAAAAGGCCACTTCATCCGATTCACTGAAAGGCAAAGAGATCTCTGCAGACGATTACTTTTCATATACCAATCAGAAGAAACCGAAGACCCAAACCACCCCCAAGAAGCCTACCATGCAGGCGCCAGTCCGTCAGAGCCCTAGAAATAAGGCCAGGGCCTCCGCGGTGGATGGAAAGCGTCAGGTCAAAGCGAAGACGACGGCCTCTCACACCAAAGCCACGACGCACGATGACGAGGATGCATACATGGAGGACGGCGACGAGGATGGAGATGACATTTTTGCTGCAGACGCGAAGGGCCGCAACAAGAGAAAGAATGACGAGTATGTGGAGGAGGACAGCGAGGAAGAAATCTTGCCCAAGCCGAAGCGGATCGCATCCCGGGCCAAGTCTTCGAAGGCCCATGAGTCCGATGGTGAGGGAGACGACTTCAATCCTGTAACAACTAAAGCTGCGAGCACTTCGAAGAAGCGCAAATCACCAGAGTCTGACGATGATGACGAGCCCGAGGCAATGCCGCGAAAGAAAGCGGCTGCATCGAAGCCTCGCGCCCCAAGGAAGAAGAAGGAACCCGAGACGGAAGATGCGGGTTTTCAAGCGCTCCTGAACTCCGTGCCCACAGTCAGGCCCCCCACCCCACCACCTAAAGATCCAAATGCCAAATTTGACTGGCACAAAGCTGCCGGTAATTCTGGTCCTCCTCCGATGGAGGGCGCGGCTGAGATCCCCGAGGGCGCTGATGGCTGTCTCACTGGCATGACATTTGTCTTCACCGGCCAGCTCAAGACGATCGGCCGGGAGGATGGTCAAGCTTTGGTCAAGCGTTACGGAGGCAAGGTCACGGGAATGCCCAGCAGCAAGACGACTTTCGTGGTGCTTGGTGACGACGCCGGCCCGTCCAAGTTGAAGAAGATCAAGGATCTCGGCATCAAGACTATCGACGACAACGGTCTGTTCGACTTAATTCGCAGGGCGCCCGCGAATGGTGGGTCTGGCAAGAATGCGGAGAAACTCAAGGAGAAACAAGAGGCAGACAAGAAGAAGGTGCAACAGGCAGCCGCCGAGCTCGAGAAAGAAGAGAAGGCACTCCGTGCTGGGGCCGAGAAAGCTCGTAAAGCTGCTGCTGCTCAAGGTGTCACTGTGCCAAAGCCTGTTGCTGCCAACGCACAGCTGTGGACTACCAAGTATGCACCTACACAACTGGCCCACATCTGTGGAAATAAGACCAATGTCGAAAAGATACAGAGCTGGCTGCAAGCTTGGCCCAAGAACCGAAAGTATGATTTCCAGAGGCGGGGCGCAGACGGTATGGGTAGTGTCCGGGCGATCATCCTATCCGGCCCTCCAGGCATCGGCAAGACGACTGCCGCACATCTCGCAGCCAAGCTTGCAGGCTTCGATGTCATTGAGAGCAATGCCAGCGATACCCGCAGCAAAAAGTTGGTGGAGAACGGAGTTAGCGATATCATGGACAACACGTCTCTGCTTGGTTACTTTGCAGGCGATGGCAAGAAGATCGAAAACGCCAAGAAAAATATCGTCCTGATCATGGACGAGGTCGATGGCATGTCAGCAGGTGACCGGGGCGGCGTTGGCGCGCTGGCCAAGTTCTGCAAGAAGACCGAGGTACCCTTGATCCTGATCTGCAATGAACGGAGGCTGCTCAAGATGAAGCCATTTGATCACGTCACCTACGATATCCAGTTCAGACGGCCTACCGTGGATCAGGTTCGCTCACGGATCATGACCATCTGCCACCGAGAGGGCCTCAAGCTGCCCGTCCAGGTTGTTGACGCTCTCATCGAGGGCAGCAACAAGGACATCAGGCAGATCATCAACATGCTCTCCACTATCAAACTCGACCAAACAGCCATGGACTTTGACCAAAGCAAGTCCATGTCCAAGGCGTGGGAGAAGCATGTCATACTGAAGCCATGGGATATTTGCCAGAAATTGCTCGGTGGCAACTTGTTCAACCCAGCGAGCAAAGCGACCTTGAATGACAAGATCGAGTTATATTTCAACGACCACGAATTCAGTTACCTCATGATCCAAGAGAACTATCTCAAAGCCAAACCGGCGGGTCTAAGCGGCAAAGGATATAACAAGCGAGAGGAGAACCTGAAGTATCTGGAGCTCGTGGACCAAGCGGCCGAGAGCATAAGCGATGGTGACCTTGTAGACAAGATGATCCACGGTTCGCAGCAACAATGGAGCCTCATGCCCACGCACGCGGTTTTCAGCACCGTCCGGCCTGCGAGCTTCGTCTCTGGTAGCATGATCGGCTCCAATTTCACCTCGTGGCTTGGCAACAACAGCAAGCAAGGCAAGCTCAGTCGCTTCACCCGTGAGATCCACTCTCACATGCGGCTCAAATCCTCTGGAGACGCAAATGAGATCCGCCAGCAGTACCTACCTGTTCTCTGGTACCAGCTCATCAAGCGCCTGTCATCCGAGGGCAAGGACTGCGTTGGGGACGTCATAGATCTCATGGACAGCTACTACTTGACGAGAGAAGACTTCGATGCTATCAAAGAGCTTGGCGTTGGGCCGCAGGCCGAGGGCCTCGTCGATATTGAAACGCAGACCAAGTCAGCCTTCACTAGGGTGTAAGTGAACCAGCACACCGTAACGGTCGGCACTAAGCTAACTATCGCAGGTATAACTCCATGTCACATCCGGTACCTTTCATGAAGGCCAGCAGTGTTGCCGAGCCGAAGAAGGCAAGCAAAGAGGTGCCCGACATCGAAGATGCCATTGACGCAGACGATGACGAAGCCGACGTTGCCGAGCCCGTAGACGATGACGACGACGAGATCGACCTCAAGAAGGACAAATATATTAAGAAGCCCAAGGCTAAGGCCAAGCGAGGGTCTAAGAAGAAGGCGGCTGATGAGGTTGACGAACTGGATGATGGTGCTGAGAAGACCACAAATGGCCGTGGTAAAGGCAAGGTTGCTGCCAAAGGCAAGGCGAAGAAATAATCCAATTTCTCGTACTGGGGAAAATGCGCTAGGACAGGTGCTCAGTTTTCTGCAACAAGATATGGTATGAGACCATTTTCTCTTGGCTTCAGATCGTTTCCCCATTGGCAGATGTGGCTCTCTTGAGCATGAGTGAGATACATCTCAATTATTTTGGGCTTGCTAAAGATATCTTTTATGACTAGGATGGTAGTTTGAAGGAATCACACTTGTGAGGAGCACACTTTTGCTGAACATAATCTCAAGCTAACATGTCTGCAAGTGGTGAGCCAGTAGAAAACCCTAAATATCACCTGAGAAATAGAGATAGTATCCCATGGTAGGCCTACTTTGTGTCCTATGAACATACTTACACACACCTCGCAATGTTTAATGCTGTCGATGGCTTTGAAAGAAACTTGTGTTTCGACCGAAGCATTCCCATCCCTTTCTGCCCCATCTTTCCACAAGCCTCACTTGAGCCCAGCGCCTCTGTCGACAGCTCCCACCCTTTTGTCTTATGCAGCCCCGTCAAAGACAAAACAATTACCCAAAATATGGCTGGCTCTCTTCCCAGTGGGAATCATCCTTTCGCTACCGCGTCAACACCAAGCAACTCCACTACCACTTCTAGTCAACATAGCCTGACGACCACGCAAACGCCGTCTTCTCGTCCTGCCTCTTCTGCAAACTCGTCACATTTCATGGCCAACATGTATTCAAAGCACCGTTATAGGTCGGACTACGTTCGGCCAGTGCCCTACGAGGAGATGTCGGCACAAAAAGGTCGCCAGAATGGCAAGCAAGGCACGCGTTATTCTCAGGAGCTGACTGGATGCAATTTACATGTGCTGTTTCTAACATTCACTTCCAGACGCTGCGCTTGGCATGGTTCTACCAGGGTGCTCCAAGGGAAAGGATCGCGCGAAGAAATGGGACATGACGACGTCTACGATGCAGGCTTACATTGCCATGCGAGGACCAGGTGCAGATGTCGAGGACCCTCTGCTGAGCTGGATAGGCATGCAGGACAAGAAAAATGCAAAGGCAGGAGTAGGAGTGTCTGGGTACGTTTCCACACACCTCGAGTTTTCGACGACACCAATGGCTTACGAGTGAAACACGCTCCAGTATGTTCGAAGACATAAAAGGATCCATCAAAGAGGAGTGCGTGTGGGATGCTCATGGCCCAACACAATACACCGAGGAGGAACGTCGCACCGTATTTCAGTACATGCGCCCCAAGATCAAGCACCTCAAGGTCCCCAAGTCACTTGATCACGACGAGCTGGAGGCAATCTGGCAGAACTGCGAAAAGCAGAGCGATGGCTGGCACAAGTGTGCTGCCAGCGAGGTCTCGGACGATGAGGGTGACCCCTCCAATGGTCGGATCTCTCCTTGCACCTTTGCGCGCTGGGCTCAGGGAGCCAAGCGGTGGGATGCGCCTGGAGACAAGTATCAGTCAATATGGGAGACTCGAAAGACCTACAAGCTACCTGTAAGCAGTGATCTCACAGCTTTGAAGGCGTCGCATAGATCATACTGACAACGAAGTCTAGGAGGAGCGCCAGCGACCTCCATCTCCAAACACAGTCAAGCCAAGAGAGCCCAAGTATCGCGACCGCCAAGCTCAGATTGACGAAGATGACGGCCGGCCCCTCTCTGCGGCCTGCAGCGAGTATGCGAAGACTCAGCCGTCTATCGTCTGGTCCCCTCCACGTGAGCAAAACGGACTACTTGTGCATACGTTAGCCAATGGGGATGTCCTGTACTGATATTTGGAGGACAGCTATGAGGGCAACTCTCCCTTACGACTTCTACAACCGCAAGATCGACCGCATGGATCCCGAGCTGGCTAAGGCCCTACGCGAGGGCATCACCGACACCGCGCCGTCCTTCGGGGTCGAGTCTACGGAGGACGTCCAGAAATTCAGCCGCGTGAGTCTCCTTCCCTACGACATTACACCTTACTTCGAGGAATACCCTCTAACGTTCAGCTTGGCTCATCCCAGTCCGCTGTCGAGAGCGTCGTCGAGAAGTACTGGGGCCTCGACCAGATGAACGCCATTCTTGCAGACAAGCACAAAGAACTTGCGTTTCTCCAGTATAACGAAGAGCAGGTGAACTTGATCAACGAAGACTACCGGCACAAGATCCGGCATCTGAAGCACGAGAACCGCAAACTGGGCGACTGTTTGGCGCTGCAGCAAAATATGCGCAACCGGCGTATTCTCAAATCAGTCGACCGGCAGATCCGCAATCTGGAATACGAGAGCAAGGCCAAGCTCGCCGAGGTAAAGGCCCGATATAGGGAAAACGAGCAGCTCCGCACCGAATACGAGGATGTGCAGGACTATCAGAAGAAGCTGCTAGTCGTGCTCGGCAAGGAGACGCCTGAGGAGGTGTTCAAGATGTTCCCCCACGTCTGGGAGCCATTGGAAGTGAGGAAGAACCGCCGCAATTTCTCTTGAAAGGGAAGAACCTACGTGGAAGGATCACCATTTATGCTTCTTCCTCTCTCTGAACAGAATCAAGTTGAATGGGTGATGAGGGAGAATCCGGCTCAGCACACAAAGGATCTTGTGACGCAAATTACAGTTTGGCTGGAGTTCTGTACAAGCACATTGCTGATGCCTAATATGACAGGGGCCTTTATGTCTTCCGAAACCATGAAGATTCGGAGCTGTTGTTCTCTATGTACAATGGGTAGTAATGCAGATCCTTTACTTTGAAGATCCCGAGAACGACCCTGTGACCAGCCGCGCCATATACTTTTCCGTGATGAGAGAGGAGCATGTATGATCCCATTCACCCCAACGCCAATGCCAATTTCTTTTATGGTTTTTCTCTCGTGAGGCATCCATCACATAAGTAGTAGTAGTAGTACATTCGAAACATGAAAAGAGTGGTTTATCCTGTCCGCTTGAGGTTTGAGAGGCCCTCTCCCTATTTGTTCTTGACTACGCCCACCTTGGCGGCGCGAAGCACCCGGCTATTGAGCTTGAAGCCCTTCTGCTGGACGTAGAATACGGTGTTGTCTTCCTTGCCCTCCTGAGGCGACATAAAGGTCGCCTCGTGCTCGTTGGGGTTGAACTTTTCGCCCGTCGGGTCGAAACGCTCGAGGCCGTGCTTCTTGAGGGTATTCATAAGGATGCCGTCGGTCATCTTGAGCCCCTCGTACAGGTTCACCAGGTCCTTGAGGTCATCCGACTTCTCCTCAGAGGCCAGCTTGGCTTCTGGCACCATCGAGAGCGCCCTGTCCAGGTTGTCGACGCTGTCGACGAGGTCCTTGGCAAAGCTCTGGATGGCGAACTCGCGGGCGTTCTTCACCTCGCGCTGGGTCCGGTCTTGAAGGTTGCGGAAGTCGGCGATAGAGCGGAGACATTTGTCCTAGGCACGGTGTGAGTAAAAAGTGAGTACGACGGGGTGTTACGAAGGCATGCGCCACCAACCTTCCAGTCTGCGGCCTCCTTCTCCTTAGTTTCTAGCTTCTTCTTAAGCTGTGTGACGGCCGCGTCCTCGGCTGGCTCGGCTGCTGGACCTTCCGCTGCCGGCTTGGCCTCTGCATCGCCGTTCTTCTGTTCGTCCTTGGCTGCCTCACTGTACCATCTCGCTGCCGCCGGTTGTATCCTCCGTACCGCGGTGGGCGCAACAAAACTCTGTGGTGGGCAAAAAGGTTGCTGCTTGGTAAGGGAGCGGGATGTCGAGCGAAGGGCTCTAGAAGGAGCAACGAGGGCTTGTCGGAGCATCTTCAACGTGGCCTGGATCCTGTATGAAGCTGTGGCGGGTGGTGTGGTTGAGCTCGAAGAAATCAATTTTCCACCATGACGCTGAGCCTAAGGGTCCTTGGAAATAAATTTTATACAGGTACCATACTCTCTGCCTCTGCCTGCCTGCCTCCGAGGTCCGGTCTGCAGATCTTCACTGGCCGTGCGCTTGCAAGCTCTGAGCCTGGCAGGCCTGACGATAAGCCGATAAGCACACCAAGCCTGCCTAGAGCCACCCTACCGTCCTCTGGCGGTGCTACTTTGCTCATTAGCGTTGCCATCGGCGTCCTTCAACTTTCTTACCTGAATACAGCTCCTTTGCTCTCTCTATTGTCGTCCTCCCCTGCTCAACTGCTACTCTCCACATCCACGTACTTTCTTGTGCTTCGTCCACTGCCAGACCTGTGTCCGTCAAGAAACCTCTTGGACCGCCAAGATACGTACCTGCGCAGCGCTCCGTCCCGCCTTTGTCTTCTACGCACCTGAAGCTGGAAATATCAGCGAGACGCCACGATGGATGTCTATGGCAATGATCCGATGATGATGGATGGCGACTCGGTCAAGCCGATGGAGGTCAAGATCACAGAGGTAAGGGAAGGGCGCACAGCGCTCAGGAGGCAATTCTGCAGTGTTCTAATGCGGTCGCTCACGGTAGGCCGACGGCCATCACGTCAATTTCAACCTCGCCAACGTCGACCTTTCCCTCGCCAACGCTTTACGCCGCGTGATCCTCGCCGAAGTCCCGACGATCGCGATTGACCTGGTCGAGATTGAGGAGAACAGTAGTGTTCTGGCTGACGAGTTCATCGCCCACCGCCTGGGCCTCATCCCACTCAACTCCAAGAACGCCGACGACGTCATCTATACCCGCGACTGCGAGTGCGAACAGTACTGCGAGCTCTGCAGCATCAAGCTCACGCTACATGCCAAGTGTACCACCCATGGCGAGATTATGAAGGTCTATGCCCGCGACCTCGTCGTCGACGCCATGCGACCCAACGAGTGGGTCGGCTCGCCTGTCATCAACGACCCCGAGGGACAAGGCCCCCTCATCGCGAAGTTGCGGGATGGACAGGAGCTGAGGTTAAAATGCATTGCGAAGAAGGGCATGGCCAAGGAGCATGCCAAGTGGGCCCCCACCGCGGCTGTGGGCTTCGAGTACGATCCTCACAACAAGCTGGGCCACACTGATCTGTGGTTTGAGGGCAAGGGCGAGGGCGCGAAGCCAGAGGACGAGTGGTACGCCTCTCCCCCCTTTAATAGGTATATGCCCCGCATCATGCTGACTTTCATCTTTACAGGCCTCGGAGCAAGTACGCAGACTTTGAAGAGCCTCGCCAACCAACCCAGGCATTTGACTGGGATGCCGTACCCAGCAAGTTCTACTTTGAGGTGGAGAGCGCGGGAAATTTAGAGCCCGACGCGATCATCGCGCAGGGCATCGCTGTCATGCAGCAGAAGCTTGCGGGTCTGATCCACGGGCTGACGGAGGATGAGACCAGTGGCGACTACGCTGGCCCTCGAAGCCCCGAGTTTGGTGGTGGCGATGGCTGGGGTCAAGACCAGGGCTATACAACCCCATTTGTGGGTGGCGGCACGACACCTTATGCCACAACGCCTTTCAATGTCCCGGGGGGCTATTAAATCCCAACACAGGGAGAAATCAGTGCTGGTGAAGAGGCGTTTCGGGCCATGGATTGGGGATGTTTTCCTGTTGGCTGTCGGCAGACGGACGCAGGGTACTCATCAGGCATTGAGCCCGTTCGAAACTGACAGGCTGATGGTCCATCGAGGTGGAACAGTAAAGCAATTCATCCAGAATTTGGCAACTGGTAATTAAAGGGAGAAAAATGATGAACTGCAACGAGGGACGCGCACAAAACCCATGGGGGAATGAATCCCTCGTCAGCAGTCTATAAAGGAAAGACGAAGACACTCAATAAGGGAAACGAGAGAAAAAGAAACCAGATACCCTCACTGCATGGCACGGCGTCATGGTTGGTTCGGATCCTCGAACAAGGGAAAGGCGTTGATCAACGGTCTAGATAATGGTACGCGCAGTCGTCACTACAGTTAGATTTTTACATTGACATTGTGAGCATAAAAGAAAAAAGAAGAAGAACTCGGGTGTAGTCTACGCTGTGACGGGTCTCACTGCACATGTTGTGTTTATGATGACTCTTTTCTACTGCCTCTTCAGACCACATCTAGGCCCTAGACATTTAACAGCTGCGCCAACAATTCGAGAAGAGTATGTCATCGTGGATCCCCAGGGTGTCAGCCATCAAGAAAAGCCTTTTGTGCCTAGATCGAGTAACGTAGGAGTACATGGAGGTGGGTAAAGTTGAATTTTGTACTAGGTACATATCGTAGGTATGCTCTCGCGTAGCCTGCCTTGTCATACGGGTGTACCACGAGAGTACCAAGCTGTCCAGCCACACATACTGTGGGCTTTTGAAATGCGTCACCTGATTTCAACACCCAGCTTGTCAACTAGGGCCCTTGTGACCTCTTCATGCATCTGGTTCGTCTCGGCGTTAGTGAGGGTCCTCTCCAGGCTCCGGTAGTTGATTCTGTAGCACATGCTCCGCCTGCCTGTCTTGGGATGCGTAAACTCGTCCACGAGCTTGACATCCTCGACTACATCGCCGGCGATGCTGCGTATAATCTCCATCACATCATTTTCGTGGAAGTCATGCACATTCGCTCTGGCGTTCCCGCCGGCAGACGACGTCGAACGCAGCCAGAAGGACACGTCCTTGTAACACTCGGGATACTTGGAGAACGGCACGAACCGCTTTAACGAGCCCAAGTTGCCCGAGACGCCGGCAAATTGAGACAGAAACCTCTGGTCGGTGGACCAGAACAGTCGGATGTCAGGAATGTTAAATAGGAGCATGGCGATGCGGTCAAGCCCGATACCGAACGCCCAGCCTAGTTGTTGCGGCTGGCCTGCATTGATGTACATGCTCTGCTGAGTGACGCCACACCCAAGCACTTCGAGCCAGTCGCCGTCGTAGTACACCTCGAGCTCCCACGAGGGACTCGTGAAAGGGAAGTAAGCTTCGACCCACCGCACCCGCAGTGGTTCATCTTTGTAATGAGGATCGCTCCTTGCGGCAGCCGCCTTTGCACGTGTAAAGATCTCCACTACCATCAGCTCCAGTGACCGCTTCAGGTGCGCGGCGATAGCCTCAGCCTCGGCTGGAGAGTGGTGCGCAGCCTGCAGGGGGTTCCGCTCCGGGTGGAAGGGCGGATTAGGGTCCTCCACCTTGATGTCATGCTTGGGCAGCTGCTCTATGTCCGCCCACACCGTAGCTGCTATGTCGCCGCCTGGGACGCAGGAGCGGTCCCACAACCGGGCACCTTCCATTTGGTGGAAGACCGGGTAGTGACTCCGGTCGACCTCGTCGCGGCGGTATACATCGGCGGATATAAGGTAGCCGCTGCTCTCGTTCGCTTTGAAAATGGCGGCCTCGTGTGCGCTCGTGTGTGTTCGAAGGAGCGTCGACTCGTTGATATAGTATGTGTCAGAGCGAGCGCGCCCAGGGTGGTCCGGGGGGAAGCCCAGCGAGTCGAAGTTCTCGTGGACGGACACGACGGGGTGGAAGGTATTATAGTACTTGTAGGTCGGGCTCGGAAAGACGCGCTCGATGATTTGTCGGGTGATGGACACGGGATGGTCCTGCTGGAGGTGAAGTTTGCGGGCTGCGGCAGCAATGACATTTGCTGGGGCGTTGAACCAGCTGTCGGTCGTGCAGGTCTTGCCGTCGATCTCAACCGTCGAGGGTATGCTCGTGCTCGGAGCGCGGGCGGCCGCTTCATCTTGTCAGACAGGCAAGGTCGAACTTTGTCACATTATGGAAATCTGGGTCGAGTCACCTGTCGAGTAAGCCACCGTCCGTAGAGGCGGGGGGCGGCTCCTGGAACTCCTGCGCAAGAGGCCGAGGAGCAGCGGCTGGTGGAGGGCTCCAGCAACACGGAGCTTGGACGGGGCCATTGGCATCATGAGTCGACATTGAGAAGCCATTGTGACTTTAGACATCAGACGGACGGCTCTGTCATGCCATCTCCACAAGTGTATTGATTTGGCGCCACGCTGAGCCCTCATGCAAAGCCTTGATGCAGCTAGGTTGAGGGGGATCTTGTCGAAGCATTTTTGTCGAGGTTGGAAATCTTGGGAAGTGGTTCGTCAAGGGTTTGCCTGCCGCGAACGTGGTGAGACTCAAGGGTCCCTGGCTCATGCATGATGACGATTAGGGCCCTGCATTGTCGATTTTGCCGCCCGCGAAACCGGCCGGATGGATTTGCAGGGGGCCCGCAGAAATCGTTCCTGGTGAGTAAGGCAGAGCAGGAGATAGGTAGGTTCTCTCGGTCTGGGATTGCGGTCTGGACCTGACTTTTGGCTTGGGCGTTGGCTTGGGTCTGGATCTGGGACTCTCAACATCAGTTGGTACAGTGCACTTTAGTAGCCGACTTGGTCGTCGTCGTTGTCTTCGCCATCCGAGGTCCTCTTACGGCTGCGTCTACACAATTATAGTATCTCTATGTGTGCTTGGAGGTCCTTGCCCCGTCCAGACTTCACCTGCCTCCTTCTTCCGTCTCCTAGATCCTCCCCGGGTATTCGTCAAGGAATGTGCATATAGCACCGATCGGTCCTTGGTTTGAGACGAGACGGTCACCCATGCAGTCGCAGACAGAGGCCACAGCCGCCTCTTCTCCTGCTGCTGCGACTTCACGGCCAGCTCTGACCATGAAGGACGGTCAGCAGAAGAACGCTGCCTCCATACGATATCCTTTCTGGTTTGGAGGCAGCGCAAGTAGCATGGCCGCATGCGTAACCCATCCATTGGACCTGGTCAAGGTGTGTGCGCACTGTCAACCCTTTCCTCCTTCTCGATACGTCCGATCATCCTACGATGTCCTGAGGAGAACTTCTGACATATTCAAACCCAGGTCCGGCTACAGATGCGCACCGGCAACATGCCGTCAAGTATGCTGGGCACCTTCCAATACATCGTCCGGAATAACGGGTTCCTAGGCCTCTACGCCGGCCTGTCCGCCTCCCTCCTCCGGCAGATCACCTATAGTACCACGCGCTTTGGGATATACGAGGAGATCAAGACCCGACTGACCAAGAAGAACAACGGCAAACAGCCCTCGTTCCCCGTCCTCGTCGCCTTGTCGTGTACGTCTGGCTTTATTGGTGGCATATCGGGTAATGCAGCAGATATCACCAATGTTAGGATGCAACATGATGCCGCCCTGCCACCCGAGAAGAGGAGAAATTACAAGCATGCACTGGATGGCATGCTGAGGATGGCGAGGGAAGAGGGCCTGATGTCATGGTTCAGGGGCGTGCTGCCCAACTCGTTAAGAGCCGCGGCCATGACGGCCAGCCAGCTGGCAAGCTACGACACGTTCAAGAAACTGCTGATAGGACATACGCCCATGACGGACAACCTCGCGACACACTTCATGGCCTCGTTCCTAGCTGGGGTCACGGCCGCGACGGTTACCTCTCCCATCGACGTGGTGAAGACGAGGGTCATGTCTGCGAGCGGCAAGAGTATAAGCATCACCGCCCTGCTGAGGGATCTGTTCGCAAATGAAGGTCCGGCTTGGATGTTTAAGGGTTGGGTTCCCAGTTTCCTGCGACTCGGGCCGCAGACGATATGTACATTCATCTTTCTGGAGATGCACCGCAAGGCATACAGGAAAATTGAGGGTCTGGCTGAACCTCAGTAGGAGCGCAAGAGACTGTTACCAGGCGGACAGCACACTACATACGTGGCGTCTGTTGAGAAGAGCATATGACCTCTGCATAAATTTGTATCTACCAGCATCAGGGGCGGCGTTCACCTTAGAGAGGAGGTTTCGGATAGCATTTTATGGACATCGTGCACAATTGGGATCTTTGCCCATCCATCTTACACGAGTGCAGATCACCTGCCAGCGAGGCTGGAATATACGCCTCGGTCCGCGTCATAGGCAGATTAAGGCTCAGATCAGATGCGAGTTGATAAGGATTCGCGCAGAGGCGCTTCCAGATGTGGTCCAGGCGCCGGATCGAGAGGTTGACGATGCCAAGAGTCCCCCGGTTGTGGGGCCTCGATCCAGATTGCTCAAGAGGTCACAGAGTTGCGCGACCAAAAACTACGGCGTATTCAATAGTATTTTTCGACACATGCGAGTACGAGGTTGAGCCACGTTTGGTCTGGTCTCCGTAACCCGGGACTCCTGTTTCTTTCGATACCCGAGCAGCTTAGTCCGGGACCTCGGCGGCATAGACTGAAGCGCAAGAAACTGCTCAATTCATTATGATGACGACGACGACAGGTATCGTGGCAAAGCCTGAGCGAAAGAAGAGGCTCGCCTCGTCGGAAGCAACGACAAAGTCAGGATGAAAACGATAAGTCAGGCATCGCACTGCAGATGGCTGGTGGGGGATCCAGCAACAACTCAGCCGTTTCAACCTCAGGTGTGGTGAGAAGGCTGAGCTGTCTGGAGTGGCCAGGTACGAATGGCGGCCGAGTCTCATCTGTGGCTCGTTTCGATGGAGTGGGTGAGTGCTTTCGTAACGACGTAAGTACGGAGCCACGGGGGGAAGAGGAACCCGCAATGCTTTGATCGGCACTGCCCTCAGATTGTCCTGGCATGCTTGGGCACGCATAGTGAGGCCGCATTCTTGGTAGATTAGTGAGTACGCGGTGCTGTGCACTATTCGGTAGTTACGCAAAATTGGGATCGTGTACGCTCTGGGCCAGACACAGCCTCCTCGTCTAGATCGATCCAGACAGACTTTTGGGTCGTTTTGGCCACTCGCTTGGAGTCGGACTGGGAGGCCTTCTCGCTCCGCTCCTTACCCGAGCAAAACCATTCCAGCTTCTTCCTCTCCCGGACATGTCTTGTGGAGGAGCACTATGATGAGAATGCAGGTCGGCAGTGCGTGGCCGGATGCAGTGACCACTATCGACAGCTCCTTGCGCTGCCCGGGTCGTCTCAAAAAAAGAAATGAAAGATTAACAGCGTGGCTGACTGTGTGCAAGCCGTGGTATTATCCGTTAGTGGCAACGGAAAGCAACACGTACCACTGGATTGGCTTTGCTTCTTAGGTGCTCAGCCCCTGTTGAAGCCTACTAAGCGTGTCGTTGCTTGCACTGTGGAAGTAGAGATCCCGTATAGCGTATTCCGCATGCTCTGTGCTATTGCTGTTAGTGACCTGTGGCCAGTGGGTCGTGGGGTCGCTGGGTCGCTGCGGGGCGCTTGACAGGTCCACAAGAGGGGAGGGAGGGCGTTTGTAGGTCACTCAGCCTTCCCAACCAAGAGGCCGCTCGGCCCTGGACAAATCTGTACGCTTTGAGCTGCATTTTCACCTACCGTCAATCGGTATCATTGGGCAAGGGCATAGAGGCGGTGGAGATGGCACGAGGAGGGCGGTAAAGCTTATTGGGCCAGAATGTTGCTCGTCACCTGTTTCATCTGAGAACGCAAGACGCAAGACGCAAGACGGGCGCTTGCTGGCGGGACGACAAGAGTCTGTTTGCCAAGCATTGAGGGGGGAGGGACTTTGATGGGGAGATACCCTGCCGGTCCCCTGCAGCAACACCTACCCAGCCACTGCCAGCCAGGCGATTACTGTGACTTACTTACTACAGTGGCTACGGTACCATAGGCAGGCCTACTATTCGCTGCCCTTTGCCTCCCCCTCGTCCTGACACAGGCCAAGTCCTCACTGCGGTCCACCTTCCTTTCTCTCACTTGGCGCCGTTACGCAGTAGTTATCCCGGTCCCGGTAGCGGTCGAGGCAAATCATCCGTCTTCAGGCACAGCCACGATTCCAAACTATCTCAGTGCATCCCGCCGCTCGACACGAACGGCAAATCCGACTTGCACACCATATAACAACCATCATCCGTCACCCTCCTCGGCAACTATCACATTTTTTCATCCATCCACCCAATTCTCTCTCGCGCACACCCCCTCGCCCCAAAAGAAAAGAAAAAAACGGAAGAAAAAACAAGACGCAAGAACTACAAGAGAAGACGAACCAATAACCTCTCCTCCACAGCAACGACCGTCGCGTACTCGCCCTCAGCTCCATACGAAAATGGCTGCGACATTCCCAGATGCGAGGCCGCAGCCGCCCTCGCGCGCCTCCAGCAAGTCCTCCAGGAAATCCCTCAGCCTCGACTTGTCCAGCATACCACCACTGCAACAGCCCACCCCTCCTTCCAATACCCTCCTCATCACAAACCTGCAAGACCTCTCCGTCTTCCGCCCCGACAACTTGCAGACCATTCGAGACCTCATCTCCAAGACCGCCCTGATCCACACTTGGGCGCCCTTGAAGTCCTTCCGCCGCATCCTCGTCTCCTTCTACTCCGAGTCCGACGCCATAGCCGTACGCTCTATCTGGGACGGCGAGGCCATCATGGGTGAGCGCTGCCGCGTCTACTTCGGCCAGCCCACTCCCATCAGCACCTCGCCCAAGGATACACACCTCTCCCTCCCCGATGCCGGCAAGCTCTTCTTCATCTCGCCTCCGCCTTCGCCTCCCCACGACTGGGAGCAGCGCCTTGAGGGGGCCCCAAATAAGGAGGTCCACGCCGAGGACCTGGCCGAGGCTCTGGCAAAGTTACGTCACAGCGCCGCGCCTGTCAGCATGGACATGGCGGAATCGCCTATCAGCCCCGTCGAGGGGAAGAGTCCCGGCGGCTTCAGCTCGAGGACGACCAGGAGCCGGAGTTCGACCTTGATATTCCATCCCGAGGAACACGGTAGCTCGCCCAACTTGCCCTGCGTCATGGTCGACGATATGACCGAGGGGACTGAGGAGGCTGTCAGTCCTATGGATGTCGAGACTCGTCCTATCCTGGCGCACACTTCCCGCCCGCCTGTCGAGCTTATGATGGACGGTGCCTGAGCCAGCACAGGAATATAGCGGGTGGTCCTTTTTTTCTTTTCTTCCTTTTTTGGTCTTTCTGGGTGGTTTGGTTTTGCGTAGGGCGTCAGGGGACCACGAGCAAATGCATCACAGTCACAAGGTTATATTTCTAGCATCTGGCCACTTACCCTACTGGCTCAGCCGGTGTGATGGCTTTGTTAAGCAATGGTATCAATTTCATGGGAATATCTATATGGGCGTTGCTCACCACAAAGACGGTGTGAGCACATAAGGGAAAGGGCTGCGGCTGTACAATAGTTTGATGCGGTACAAAACTGTCAATAGCAAGCCGCAAGTATTCAAATTCAACATGAAGTAACGCAGCCTGCGAGATTTAACTTGCATGTGCACATACGAATCGCCGGGTCTGCCTGTTCCCAACATCATCATTATAAACCGTCAAAACCTAGCAGCGTACCGAACACCTAGCCACGCTATCGTCCCTGCCAGAAGACCCATGAGCACCAACGCCGACAGATTGATGTGCTCAGATGAGCTGATCCGCTCGCCTGGCCCCAAATCCTCAGACCCGCCCGACGCGGTGGTCAGATCCAATTGCGGTACGAACTTGAAATCAAAGATGCTCTCCTGACCCAGTCCTACCGCCTTGTCGTGGACTGTCATCCTGTAGAACAATTTACGTACGCGCTAGAGCGCGTTTGTGCGTGAGGATCCCGCCATCAGCTTGGTTCTCAATTCCGGCCCCGAGCCGAGTATCACCAAGGGTGGGATTTGAACGAGACGACCGAGAGATTGGTCTGGCAGATGGGGAGGGAGGGGGGGGAAAGGACTATTGTGTACAGAGAGAGCAGTGGCGCTTGACCTGTAGAATGACCAAAATGAATGGCTCTCGGCCTCGTACAATAGGACCAACGAATTGTCTGCAAAAAAACGCACCTCGATCCTCTGTCTGTCCCAGAGCGGGACTGTCCTATACAGATAACAGGTACACATAAAATATAGACACTGAACCGCCACCATGGCCTTGTACCGTCTTTTCGGCTCCGGGATTCCCAAGGCAAGCGACAGCTCGGTCCCGTTCAACCAGTGTGCCTCGGCGCACAAGAAATCCCGACTGGTGTACGTCGGCGGCTGACGGCTCAGCCCTGTGAGGACATTGTTGGCGAGCACCCTGGAGGTTTCGCTCGGCACCAGCTCCGCCACGATCAGGTTTTCAAGCATGACCTTGGACTGCTGCCAGTCGGCAAGCCACGGGTCTGTCGGCGTCCCGAGAAGATACCCTACCCACCGCCACAGGGCATGATAGTCGACGATCTCTTGTTCGCGCAGGTAAATGCCCTGCCTGGGGAGCCCCAGCCAAACCAGAGCAGCCGAGAAGCTGAGCACGGTGCCGATGCAGTCCAGGTCATTGAGAGGCACGCCCCATCCCGCGACGTCGAAGTAGCCGGGCTTCTCTCTGGCCAGGGACACGATTCTTCGCCTTACGCTCGCATGGAGCAGGCGGACCCTGATCGAGCTCGCGAAGCCCTCGCCACCGGGCCGGACGCTGTCCAGATCCTTGGTGACCTGGAGAATATGCTGGAAGGTCTCGAGAAGACGGTGCTTGGCCACCCTGACACCAAAGCCTCCCGTGCGTGCGAGAGTCTCGACAACACGCCAACCAGCCATGCCGCCGACGAGAGACTGGAAGGTGAGAGAGATGACGGAGGGCCCGCCGTACCGGTACAAGACATCCTGCCCGCGCCTGATCTGTTCCCAGTCGACCCAGGGCGGCACGGTGTGGACCTGTGTCCACAGTTCCTTGAGCTTGGCGTCAGTGGCGTGGTGCTGCTCGAGGAGAGCATACAGATCACAGCGTGGATGTGCCGTACCGTTGCCATTTTTCGGTGGAATACCCAAGCTGCTCTCTTTCATGCCTGGGGAGAGGTACTTGGTCGATGGCGGGCTGAGTTCGTCTAACCGGTCCAAGCAGTCTGATGCCAGGACATCATAGGTGAATGTCAGAGGTCGCATCTGGTCTTTTGTCTGGTGCTCCGTCGTCCACTCGAACATGTGGCCCCAGACTGTCCGCATATTACAAGACCTGTCCTTCAGGAAGAACACCATGACGATGACTTTCTTCTTTTTCTGCCCATGGAAACAGTGGAAACGCAGGACATGAGGCCACGCAGATTGTATAACTTCGAAACACTACGCAAAAGACTGAGCCACAAGCTTAAGAACAACAGAAAAAGAAGAGAGGATGGGGTGGGGTGTATAAGTGAGGTGGCAAGACGAGCGAAGGCAAAGGCAACTCTTGGAACCCGGCTTCACTCCAAGTCACTTGACTGACCTTGACCTCCAAACATTTCGATGTGTCTATCATGCAGCAGGGTGTATAGCCAATTTCTACAACCCCGCATATGCTTGGTCGAAGGGACATACCATGGTAGTCCAGTCGGGTAATTGGCTGGAGTGGCAACAAACCAAGCCCCCTCCTCACACCCCGTGCCCCTTCAAAGCATTGCATCATATATGCAGAGAGAGATGGAGAAACATGATCAAATACAGAAGGAAGCCCATTCCAATGGGAACATGGTACCCAGACTGATTCTTTATATACCAGGAATGCGAGGAGAGAAGATGTCAGTTCTGTGCATGTGAATGAATGCGAGCAGGTTGAGAGTTGAATTGGTTGGGCATAGACAGTCACAGGTGAAGTATGAAATATTGAAGCATAAGTACTCGGGTACTGCTTTGGTACTAAGGTAAAGCTGTCGCTGGCAGTAGTGGGGTAGCGCTGCGCAATCTGTGCGCCCCTCGCGCCCGCTATTCTATGGTACATATTACTAGTATCATAGTAGTACGTATGCACTGCGATAGTACTAATTTGGGGGGGGGAGGACCGCGGCCGGGGAGTCCCGCTCTAGCCTAGGAATTTTTTCTCGATACAGTTCCGGCGACCTCAGCAAACACAACCGCAACGCCGTCAGACCTTCATGCGACTCGATGCAACCGACAATGGCTGCAGCTTGCTCCTGTCGCTCCCATACATTTTGGGTGTTCGTGCAAACTGTTGCCCAGATCCATATCCCCAATGAGAGGCTTGCGGCGCTACCACGGCAGGCGGTCCGTGGCATGGCCTCAACACACACTACCACTACGAGAAGTCTAGCTGCTGGCAGGTTGCCGTCTGGGATCAGGACATTGCGCACTGTCTCAGGACCTGGCAATACGGCATCTGATGCAGTCGATCACCCTGCCTCGGCGGACGCACAGGAAGAGCCTTCTTTCCAAGACTCGCGCTCGCCCCGCGTCAATGCGGATGCACAGTCGGAGGTTCGCCACGAGGAACAGAGGCCGGACCCCTACATAAGTCCAGAAGAGGATACACTATTTATGTTCGACGCCCCCCTCAAGAATGCGAAAAAGCAGAGGATCAGATATGCGAAGCCTGCCGGAGCTTCAAACGCGACGGCTGGCCCAGCCACACCCACGCCAGAGGTGCAAACACGATCGCCCGATAGCACGCGAGATTCCCCCGTCCGAGATCAAGAATTGCAAGACCCTTTTTTCTCCCTCGACGAGGAGGCACGGTTGGCAGAGCATCAAAGGGAAAAGCAACGGCTCGACACGAAGAGGGAAAGGGAGCAAGCCAGGATGGACAGGGACAGGGAGAGGCAGCAGGAGAAGGCAGAACGCGAACAGCAGTGGCTCCAGAACAGACCTCTCTGGGCCATTCAGAAGGACGCTCTCAAGAAGAAGTTCCCGGAAGGCTGGGCGCCGCGCAAGAGGCTGTCCCCGGATGCGCTCAATGGCATCCGAGCTCTGCACCAGCAGTTCCCAGACATGTACACGACCGAAACGCTGGCGAATAAGTTTGAGGTCTCCCCCGAGGCCATCCGCCGGATCCTGAAAGCCAAGTGGGAGCCCAGCGCGGAGGAGGAGGAGGACCGCCAGCGCCGGTGGTATAATCGCGGCGTGGCCGTCTGGGACAAATACGCGGCGCTGGGCAAGAAGCCACCCAAGAAGTGGCGGGATGCAGGCATTGCCCTCAGGCCCTGGGGAGGCCTGAGGCCCTGGGATCGTGAACCTCACACATCGGACAGGGACGACTCGAGAGAGGATGCGGTGTACCGCGGCGAGGAGGCCGAGGTCGACACGGAGAAACAACGACGGCTGAAGGCGCAACGCAGGTTGGCCAGAAATCTCATGTAAATGACCGTAGCATTGTACGAGACACATCCTCTGCATATCATCAGGTATTACTGAAATAGATCCACCCCCTTCCAATTACAGTTGCCCCTCATCACAACTTGTCAGTCTCCTACTGTAGTCGCCTTGGGGGATTCTGGCATGATAAACCAAGGTTGTTGTGATGGAGTCACTTTTTCTAGGCTCGATAGTCTCATCCTCCTCCTCGATAGACCTACTTACTTGGTTCTCCACCTCATCATATCGTCATGTCACCTCCATTTCTCAGAGGGTTGGGCTGTGAGACAATCTAGAGAATGCCCAATAGCCTACCTTGATTTTTCTTCTTTTTTTTCCCTTCTTTTTCCCTTTCAGTCTAAGACGATGGGGCAAATGACCACTGACCAGGGGCCGACCCTACTAAAGAAATAAAATCCCTGCCACAGTTAATAGTTTGATTAAGCGATTGCCCTCCGTGTTTGTGATTTGATATTGATTCTAAAAATGACTGGCACGGGCCCTTTTCTCCCTTTTATGAAGTGATGCTGAGATTTGACCAGACTTGACCACGAAGAGAGGTGTGAAGATCATTCATTACTGTTCTTTAATAACGCCCCTCTCAGCTAGGACCCCCTCCCCTCTTGTGTCGTGGTCTGCAGTGCCAGCAGCAGCCAAGTGTGTCACCCAGTGACTTGTTCGCCTCCATCTGCAGAGCCTAGGTTCGTCCTCCCTGCAGCAGCAGTGGAGTCAAGCATGCAGGAAGAGACTTTGTTAACTTTTTCATGCCCGTTTTATCAAGTTAGTTCTTCTGCTGGTGATCAAGTATGCTGTGGGAGTTGTTGTTCCTCCTACCCTCTTGACTGACCCTTCCCTGAATTGTATGAGGGACTCCTTCCCAGATTGTGCCCCTTTGGAGAAGACTCGGCTGACTAGCCGCAGTAAAAGCTCTCCTCCAGGTCCTTCCTCAAATAGTGGCCCGGAACTTGTTCCTTCCTGCTCAGGTATCTTGGACGCCTTTCCTCTCTTCAGCCCCTCATCGTTGGCAGCCTCTCGAAGCTTCAGGATGTCCCCACCGCCATAGCTTGAGGAGACTCCCCGTTGTCAAGGCATCGAGAGAGAGAGAGAAAAACGGAACTGTCGGCGGTATACATAATACTCGGGAGGCTTACTTAGCATGGCGTCTACTCCCTCGAAACGCCTGAAGCCGATGCCCTCCACCCCTCAGCTGTTCCCCGCCCCGTCAAAATCTCCAGGTCGAAATCGCCCCCATCAGCCATGTCTGGTCCTGAAGCGCATCATTGGAAACACCTGTGCCTCGCCTACTGCCTTTGATTCGTCCGGCAGCAGCTTTGCCTATGTTGCTGGGGGAGCTGTCGTCGTCGTTGACCTCCAGGAAGGCGCCGGGCAACTCTCCCAGGCATTCTACCGCGCTCGTCCTACCGCCGTCCCTGTCTTTGCCACCACACCTATACCACAAGCTTCACCCAGCCTCAACACTACGTCAAAGGGCAGCGGCGCGAGAAAACGCCCTCCAAGGTCGGCTCGAGACTCACCGTCTGGTCTTGGTCTGCCTGACCCCAGCGTTTCGAGCTCCTCAGGGACTTGGACGAGCCGTGAGCGGATCAAAGCCGCGACCTGTGTATCCTTGAGCAGAGACAGGAGATTTCTGGCCGTCGGAGAGACCGGCTACGCGCCTAGGGTTTTGGTCTTCGGCTTGAAGGATAGCTCCTCCTCCTCCTCCTCCTCCTCCTCCTCCTCCTCCTCCTCGCATAGGCCCCTTGTTTCTATCAGCGAACATGCTTTTGGTGTCAGGGCAGTTGCGTGGTCTCAAGACGGCAAGTGGCTCGCGTCCCTCGGAACCACCCACGACGGTTTTCTCTTTATGTGGAAGATTGACCCTCGAACGGGCTCGGCAAGCCTCTTCCAGCAGAATCGATGTACTTCGTATGTATCCGGCATGATCTGGCTCGGTAGTAGCCTTATCACATTTGGACTTCGGCACATGGTATGTTGTTCTCTTTTGGTTTTCTCCCAAGTTCGAGACGCCCTTTGATTAATCATCCATGATTTGCAGAAGGCGTGGAAGGTGGTCGAGGGGACGCAGCGATCTCCATCGCCCTCCAAGAAATATTCAGGCCCAGATTCCAATCGCCAGAGCCCTTCCAAAACACTCCCGGGGAGAAATGTCCTGCTCGGATCTCTACTAGAAGCTACCTTCACATGTGCCGTGGCTATAGAGGGGGACAAGGCACTGATTTTCTCGGATGGTGGAGATGTCTGCCTCCTCGACGGCACAGCCGGTCAGATGAAACTCACCCAGGTCACCAGCATCGGTTTCCACGTCACATCTTGCGCCCTACGCGCCGGCGTGGACCGGCCATTTGTGTTGGCTGGAGGCGATGGCGGTCAGCTAGTGAGCATCGATGTTGGCGACGTATTGGGCGGCACGGATACCGGCACGACCAGAAGTCATTGCGGTTCAGTCGTGCTTGCTATGGCTTTCGCACAGGACAAACTCGTGACAGTGGACTGGGATCGACATATCGATCTCTGGGATGTGGACACCCTGTCAGAAGTTACTCTCGAGGCTTCTGCCCGTGTTCGGCTGCCTGGACAAAACGTCCCCGTGCTTGGCATACAATCGCTAGAGAGGGCAGATGAAACCAGCCCTGCTTTCTTCACTTGGTCCGGATCAGGCAGAGTACTCTTGTGGGACCTGAACGGCAGCGTCAAGGAGAGTCTGGACATATGCGTGGATCAAGTCTATACTGGCGAGGACATGGAATCCCAGAACCAGCTGTGCGTGGTGGGGGCTGATGAGAAGGGCCACATCTTTGCCGCGGGGGATCGGGTTGGCGTCTTGCAGATAGTAGACGGTGCCGATGGCCATTTGCTTCTGAAAGCGAAGGCACACATGTCCGAGATCACCCATATCTCCGTTCGCCAGGACGCGTCAAAATCCTTGGTCGCAACCAGTGGGCGTGACCGGACTGTTCAGCTCTTTCATCGAACCTCCAACGGCTCATTCAACCTCTTGCAAACCCTCGCATTTCCAGCAAGAGTTACTCATATAATCCTGTCATCAGATGACAAGATCATCACCGCTTCAATGGATCGTGCTGTACAGACCCACGAGCTCGTCACCAAAGAGGGAGAGCCAGACACCCTTGCGGCTGTTCAGTGCAGGTCGATCACCCTCAAGGCATCCCCGACGTCTATGGCCCTGGATTGCGACAACCAATCACTTCTTGTATCCAGCCTAGACAAGTGCGTCTATCACCTGAAAATGGGCAGTGGCCGCCCGCTCAAGGCGTTCAAATGCACAGACGAGACCACAGATACCGTGGTGCTCGACTCGCTTGTCCTCGAGTCGCTTTCGGATAAAGAACGGCCCCTGCTTATTGGGCTTTCGAACACTGACAAGTCGGTGCGAATCTACGATTGCAAGACAGGAGCCTTGGTGGATCGCGAATGGGGACACACTGAATCCATCAGCAGTGTTGCTCTAGTGCATGATGGAGACGCAACTCCCAAAGTTGTCAGTGTCGGATGTGATGGAACAATCATGGTCTTCGACTTGGACTTGCAAGATCTCTCCCCTGTCGCGACAAGTAGATCTCCATCGCCCGCACAGGACGCTCTTTCGGGCACCAATCGTCCGCCTCTGCGACGAGTTCTCTCAAAGGCCGAGCTTGCAGGTTTTTCCCGGCTTTGCTCTTCACTTGGGGACGGACGCCGTTCTCCGCCGAAGACCTTACGCAGCAAAAAGTCCAAGAGTGACATCTCGTCATCTTCCGCGTCAATGGAAACGCCGCCCCCTTGCAGAGATCCTTGCAAGACCAATAAGGAGCAGACGTCCTCTCGCAGAACTACCCCCAGCCGGTCAGGCAACTCCGGGGTTGAAAAAGCCCCCAGATCTGCTACGTTGAGCCGGAGACCATCACTGCCAGCGATAGGTTCTTTAGCTACGCAACAAGCTGCTCGGAAGAAATCCAGCAATGCCAGTCTTCGCTCTTTGTATGGACCCGGTTCCCTCGAAATAGCATCCGAGCAGATCTGCCGGCAGCTGCGTGCCTACCGCCAGGAGCTCTCGTCACTGGATTCAGTGGCGTCCGATACGCTTGCCCAAGTAGAGGTCGAGTTGCAACTAACCAGCGTTGCCATATGCCAGCGGGCGACTCGTCATACGCAGCGAGCCACAGAGCTCAACGACGAGAGAGATTATGCCAATGACGACGGCAGTCTCACAGCCAGAGATGATCCTACCTTGTTAAGACCTGGTAAACATAGGAACTCGGGACGGCCACGTACTGCGTGTTGACATGATAACATCTGCAGTCAGCTACCACGTTTGGTCTTTTTGCCCTCATATAACATCCCGGTGCGCCACTACAACCTCTTTCAAGTCTGACCCCTCAAATTCGTTCAGCCTCACTGAGGAGTTCCGGTCAATGAACTCCTATGTTCATTACTTGGATCATCTGGCATCCACCTGCAGCTCAATGCCAGCAAAGCAAAGCAAGGCAGACAATAAGATCGGCCTCTGGGGTTGGAGGAGATGGGGGCGTGTTTCATTCGGTTCTTGTTCATCTCGTGCCTCTCCTAACAGCTTATGGGCTCGATGGTACTCAGGCATAAATACAAGGCTAGGTCAGTCATGCGCAAGGGACAGCCATTGTTGAATAAAAGAATCTATTTACAGGCATTGCGAACTATTTGCAGACTCTAATAGATAAAAACGATGAGGCAGAACTGCGGCAGAGACTGCAAAGGAACACGGCCCCATGTACTTTTTGACTTGCTCAACTCTTCTTTTACTAGATATAAGAGAGAGCCAAAACCTTGGTTCGAGAGGCAAATCGCTTCGAAATTATGTACATCTACATAGGCGTCTTATCTCCAATGAGCTGTCACCGTCACAGCTTATGACTGGCTAGCTGAACGTTTTGCCGCTTCTCTATACTGCAAGCCCTTCTTCGAGTGCCTCATCCCTCTCTAGTCTTTCCAGGCCCTTGCACACGGCACCATACACTCTCAACGGCACAGCAACCTCGAAGCTCTCACACACGAGATTTTCTGCTGCCACAAGAACAAGACCGCCTCTGTCATCACGGGCAATCTCCTCCAGAAGAGGATGAGAAGCTGTTTGTTGTTTGGATTCCGGGATGAGGCGCCTCTCCTGACCCGAGCCATCATCGTTGTACTCGTCATCTTCTGGCTGCTCTTCTATGGTGCGCGTCTCGGCATCCTGAGAGGGCACCACGAATTCCAGCCTGATCTTCCATTCCAAGCTGATGCCGCTCGTGACAAATTCTGGCGTCGCCGTGACAGGAATGGTAGGGCTGAATATCATGCGCCGAGAGAAAAGAGTAGCCTCGGACGAGGAGACGTGCACCTTGCGCGATGCGCGATGGATACTTGCCTCGGATCGCATGGCCAGGCTGGGATCAACCCGCTCGGAAGTTTCGAGAGCCGCGTGCACTGCATAGCATGGTATCTCTGCTCCTGTGAAGTCGACAGCCATGGTCACAACTTCACCAAGGCGGTATGCCGGCCGTGCTAACATCACGACGCCAACGCGCCGGCCGTTCCGGGCGATCTCGAAACGGTTGGCACTTTGTTGGCCCTCCGCTGTGAGGTTGCTTCTTATGATTGCCAAGTCAATGGCCTCCTTGGCTGTGGTCGCCTCCTCGAAAGCTGATAGTCTTCTGGAGCTTGTTGTAGCAGTCGGCGATAATAGTCCTGCTCCCGGTCCCAAACGAGAGCTGTGAACCAGTTCGTCTGCGTATGAGAGGAAATCGTTCATCGACGACCCAGTTTCTGTGCCCTTGCCGTTCTTGTCCGCTGCCTTGGCATCACTTGACCGTCTGTTGGCGTAGAGACTGCCTCTCTTTTCTATGCTTCGTATGCTTGCTTGATCTCGCAGCATGATGTACGGAGACTTCAGGTCGTGGCCGAGTATCTCGCCATGACGGTTGACGCTACCAAGCACTCTGAACGGGATCTCAACCGATTTGACTTGCTGCTCTTTTGCACCTCCAGGACGTTGCGTTCCAACAATCAGGCTGTAGGATATCTTCATAGCCTTCCCCCTGTGTGTGGGCGGTAGACCCTTAGGCAGCCTAAAGGTGTATTCGAAGGCCTTGCTCTCTCCAGGTGCCAAGGTGAGATCCACAAACAAGACAGATTGCGGGGTGGAGAGCAACGGCACCGACTTGGAGCTTGCAACTCCTCGCATCTCCTTAATGGTACTCAGCTCCCCAGCTCCCAGTAGCTCCCCAATGGAATTGGTAAAGCTGCCCCAGCCGAAACCTCGCATGAAGCCGCTTTCCCTCTTGGAGGTTTCTATGCCGACAACTCCGCCTCCCTGTCCACCAACAACAGCCTTCCGTTTCACTTCTTCAAACGGAGCCAGGCTCACAAGTGAGCCGTCCAAGGTGAAGGAACCCTGTACTTGTGCAAAGCCCATCATGAGCGCTTCAGGGCGCTTCACCTTCTGTGGTGAAAAAGTGGACCTCTGTCGTAGATGGGGCGGCCGGCCATGCGTCCTCATAGGCGGGTGCATGGCATATTCAGAGACGAGAGTCTCGGTGGAGTTGTTGCTCATAGAATAGAACTCCCCGCTGCTCCTCGGGGTCCCAGCCACACTAGTGGTGGATAGAACTCTGGCAACAGGGGTGGTGATCTGCTCATTGATGGTTGGTATGTGGTCTTTCGACCGCATTGGTATGATGGCGGGCTCGCCAAGCGAGGCGGAAGAAGTTTTCGCACCGTCCTGGACGAGGGTCTTGGAAGAACCCCCCGTCGCATCGGCGAGCGGGGAAGGTGCCATAGGGAACTTGAAGTCGGATAACGCAGCAGCCGGGGTTCTCGGAGAGGGAAGAGTGTCGATGTTCGGGGTAGTAGGGGCTGTTGAGACGCCCGGGGGGCGGTGGAAGGGAGACGCTTTATCCGGCGGGTACGATGCATTGTATAATGGCGAGGAAGGTGAGTGGAAAGGTCGCTGTGGATGTGTGGCTACGGAAGGTCAGTACCAGGCAAAGAGATTGCAGCCGCAGGAGAAGCTATGACGCACCAGATCTTGGGCCTGACATGGTCGGGCTGCGGGAGGCTATCTGCAAGCTCGCGGAGCGACCATGGCCACGGCCTGAGCGGGAGACGGTAGAGCCAGCATTGCTCGTAGCATGGCTGTCGACCGAGCTGACCGAGCCGATGGAGACGATGGAAACAGATCTCCTGTGGGTGTTCCCGTTCCCGCTGACGTTTCCGTTGCGCTGAGAGAAGTCTGGAGGATGCGAGGGAGGGATCCACGGAATGGACCCAGCGCGACCTTTGGCAGTATTCGAAGGCGAGAGACCCAGGGAAGAGGTTGGACGATGACCTCGGCGGGAGGCGGGAGTGGAAGTGGGCGTGGAAGGAGGCGGGGCGAGGCGGCTCGAAGGGTTAGAGCTGGAGTTGGAGCCGGTCGAGCGATACTGGTTGGGAGGCTTCAATTGCGACTGTGTCGAGCTGCTTGGGCTGGGGCCAGCTGATGCGATATTCTTGAAGCAGATGGTGCACTGCACTGCCTCACCACTGAATATGGTTGAGTCGTCATCCCAGCGAACAAAGACTCGGATGTTGCCAGAGTCTGGCGACATGTTGTTTGCCCTTGCACTGAAGCTCCTTCAGAATGAAGGAGTGGTCATGGAAGGATCATCAATATGTGTTAACATTGCTGTCTCATCATGACGACAGTTAGACAATGCTGGTTTGAGTGGGCAGGATAGAAAAGGTATGGTGTGGAGGGATTGAGGTAGTTGAGGTCATCCATTCATTGCTGGCCTTGGGTGGTGGTTGCATCCAGGTTGGAAAGGCTTATTATGTAATTCCTTGGCAGTTGAATCTTTGCTGCTAATACTGTATGTACTATAGTATCCAGCTGAAATAACTACCCATGACAGCTACTATACTATTCCAGTACTAACTAATATGTTACTTTTCTTGCATAAATATTTGAATTTTTTCCTTTCTTTTTTCTATTTTTCTATAATATATATATATTATAATACTTTAACTCTATAAATATAACCGCTTAGTGTAATTGTTATAACTCATCCAATATGCAGGTCACAAACCAGGAAGCCCGGAACAACTATCCGGAAAACAAGAGATAGGTTCAACACCCTAAGGGCCAGAAAAGATAAGCTTACATAAGTAAGGGTTAGGATTATAGGATCAATATAGATCAGTAGCTGATCCAAGATAATCTAGATCAGCTGGATTATCCAAGTGATCCAATAACCAACAAGACTAATACTACTAATAGAACTAAAAAGCAGGATATATAAAGATATATTCGTTCCTATTAGATAGCTCTCATATATAGCTCTTCAGTTATCAATTTAAATATTAGATCATATCCTACTCTGATAATCCCAAAGGCAGTGAATATTTGCATAGAATAACTCAGTGTATTTCTATATTCAAAGCTTTTACTTAATACTGCTTTTGTTAGCATAAACTCTTTATATATTTTGGAATCTTCGGATTACTATAGTGCTTATTATAGTAATAAGCACTGCTATAATGAGCACTGCAGTAATCCAAAGATTTCTGTAATAAGTATTATAATAATCCGAAGATTTCAAAATATATAAAGAGTTTATACTAATAAAAGTAATATTAAGTAAAAGCTTTGAATATAGAAATATATTAAATTATCCTATGCAAATATTTACTGCTTTTAAAGCTATTAGAATATAATATAATCTAATATTTAGATTTATAATTAAAAAGTTATATATAAGATCTATCTATAAGAATAATAATGCACCATGGGTAGACACCATACAGCGTGGTGAATTACAGTTGAATTCACCAGAGGAACCCTGGTGAATTCACCTAGCATCTACTGGTGAATTCAGCGGGGATTCATCGGTGAATTCACGGTGAATTCACTAGGATATATATACCAGATAGATAGTTTCTCCCTTTCTTAATTTGTAGAAAGAGTATCCTTTATAATATATTTTGCAATATATTATAGCATTAAGCTTCTTATCAAATAATAGCTATATTATATATTTTGTAATATAAGAGATATTATTCTTTATTTATAAGTGAAATTATAGTGAATTTATAGTAATTACTTAGATTAAGAATTATAGTTAAGTATTAGGATTATTTATTCTAAATTTTATTATAGAATAATTTATAAAAGCTTATTTTTTCAATAAAAATAAATTTCTCCTATTATTATTAGATAATTAAATAGAATTTTATAAGCTATAAATAGCTTATTATTAGTCTACTATATTCAATAGTAGCTATTTGAACAAATAAAAGTTTAAATATAAACCTAGGAGCA